>WNWK01011728.1:0-63102 GCA_009830355.1 Cherax destructor | reverse complement strand
GGCTCCCTGCCCCTCTCTGTGAGCATTGTCAGGTTCCAGTGTCTGTTCGACATATCCTGTTGGACTGCCCCCACTATCAACGAGCACGCAGAATTTACCTTCAACGACGTCTTCGCTCTGCGGCCCTTTCTTTACCTTCCCTTCTTGCAGATGGACCCTCCTTTAATCCTGACACTCTTGTTGACTTTTTGACAGAAACTGACTTACTACACAAACTCTGAAGATTATACCTCTAGCACCTCCCTCAGTCCCTTCTACCTCGATCTCTTGCTACCCTCCTCCCCTGCACTACCCACCGTCATCTAGCACTCCATACCCTACTAATCGTCCATCTCCCTCTTACACCTCACTCTCCCTGCATCCTACAATAACCTGCAGCGCTGTATAACCCCTGTGGTTTAGCGCTTCTATTTGATTATAATAATAATCAGGCTTCGTCCAGGACCTGTCCATTTTCATTGCAAGGGAACCGATGGCCCCAACCCTCGCCAATTTTGTTATTGTCTATGTGCATGCTCACATATTCTCATCTCTTGGGAGGAAAGAACAATGTTTGAAGAAAATAAATATTAGTCTATACTATTTATTCACTATTGCAAATTGTTTAGTGATAGCTCAGCAGCTATTCATGTATGCCAGTGCTGTATGACCCCTATGGTTTAGCACTTCTTTTCATTATAATATTCATGTATGCAATAACTCGCTGGTTGTGAGTATTACAATAACAAAAAAAGTTGACATATGAATCAGTAACGAATAAAAAACCCAACTAGAAATTATCACATACAAGAGCCCTTCACAGACATTAAGGCACCTTCCTTTAAGGATTAAGCTGCTGTATGACCCTTTGGGGTTTAGTGCTTAATCTGATTATATTAAAGATTAAGCTGTTGTTTGTCTATTCCTTGGTGTTTACATTTTATTTCATGAGGAGCACTAAACAAGTAGGTGTTACACTGCCTTGGGGAATGGGAGAGACTCAATCTAAGGAAAGTGAGGGAACCTCCAATTCTATGGATCAAGAGCCCTTTACTGATTTCAAAGCATTTGTTATAATATTCATGGTAAAGTGCTAAAACCAGAGGGGAAGGGAGTCATACAGCATCTAGCGAAAATGTATTTTTTTTAATATTTTTGGGTGTCTGGAATGGATTAATTGGATTTACATTATTTCTTATGGGAAACATTATCAAAAAATACATTTTATAGAGAATAACACTGGTTTTACATGCAAGATATGAAAACCGAGGTTCCACTGTATATAATTTTTTTATTTTAAAGTAATGGTATATGATATATTTACATAAAGGCTCCCTATGAGTTTAGGGCTTTCCCATAAATATAATATACATACACACCTCAGATAAAACTATGGTATCTAGTGAACATTATCGTACAATGAAAAATCACAGATGAGCTTTTTCTTTGGCCACTATGGCAACTTCATTTAGGAGCAATTGCTCTATCTCATCCTTACTGTAGCCTAATTGAGCAAGAATTTCAAGCGTATGCTGACCACATTTGGGAGCTGCTGTTCCTGCTGTACCAGGAGTGCGTAAGAGGCGGGGTGCAGGACCTGGCTCAAAGTAGCCAGGTGTTGATGATGGAATAAAGCTTCCACGTTGTGCATTGTGGAGGTGTAGAGGAGCTTCATCTAGCGTGAGAACTGGTGTGACACAAGCATCTTTTCCAAAAAAAACCTGGTAAAACAACAACCTTTGAAATTCTAAATTAATTCTGCCATTATTAATACATCATATACAGTGCTGTACTGTACTATAAGAGGCACTGCCAAAATTCAAACACGAGAAAAATACAGACAGGGAGATTGGAGTAATGAAGCTTAAGCTACTATACTTTGCTATAGGGCTCTGGTGGTTTAGCGCTTCTATTTGATTATAATAATAATAATAATATAGGGCTCTGAGCCCCTATCCCCTAAAGGGAGGTTCCTTGATGCTGAAGGGCTCCTGATAGAGGGAATTGGATCTATGCTCTATTTCCCTGAATTGAGTCTGAATACCTTTCATTTCTACCCAACAGGCACTGTATAATCCCTATGGGTTTAGTGCTCCCCCCATGATTATTATAATCTGAGCCATAAGGGCTTCCTCCATGAATGATGAAATAGTCCATTACAATAAAATATATTTTCCATACATTCCCCTAGTTTCGGTCATAATTCATTCCAGAAGGCTGTTCAAGTGCCATTACCGAACAAATTTATTCCCTTAAGGAAAAATGTAAATTAGATTAGTCCTTTCAGACCCCAAAAATACACATACAAAAGCACTTACAATATTAAACTTACACTCTAATATAAACCCTCTGCTCAAAACTCTCCTCACCAACTTTAATAGGACCCATGACCACAACACACGACACAGATCACTTTTTGATATACCCCGTGTTCATATCAACCTATGTAAAAATTCTATGCACATAAAGGGCCCCAGAATCTGGAATTCATTACCAGTAAATATTAAGATAATCTTGTCTGAAAATCAATTTAAGACAACTCAAAAACCACCTACTCACCCAAAACTAAATGATCATACTATAAACTACTTTGAAAAATGCTCATTGTTACTTTCCTATACGATAATCTCAATTTTTAATAATATGTTACTATTATGTTACCCCCTACTCATATTATAAGTTAATGTCAAAAATGCTCAATGTTATTTTCCTTAAGATAATCTCAATTCCATATTATCATTCAAGAATCTTAACACCTGTAACAACTAAGATCTAATATCATTATATAATAATTTAAACAGTAAAATTTCATCATATTGTAATTTTGAAAATAATTTTTAACTAGAATAAACTCAATAAATTTCTCTAATATTAAGTACATAGTTTTTAAGGACTAGAATAAGCTGCCCCTAATGCCATGGCATGTCAGTGGCTCTCCTTGCACTCAATTTACATTGTAACTTCCGATACCCATGTAATGTAAAATAATTGTTCGATTTCCGAGGTGACCGAAACTCGGGGGTCCACTGTATCTGACAATGTACCAGTACTGTGTAGTTCTGTATATGTTGTTGCTGGTGAGGGGCTCTTGATCTAGGGAACTGGATCTGTGCTCCAGTTCCCTGAATTATGCCTGAATACCTTCCATCTCCCCCCCACAGGTGCTGTATAATCCTACGGGTTTAGCGCTTCCCCATGATTATTATAATAATAATATGTATATGTTGTACAATACTGTATACACAGTACTATATAGTAGTACAGTGGAACCTCAGTTGTCAAACTTAATTTGTTCCAGATGTCTGCTCGACAACCAAAATGGTCAACAAGCAAACCAATTTTTCCCATAAAGAATAATGTAAATAGAATTAATCCGTTCCAGACCAAAAATGACAATATAATAATTTATTAATAATAATATACTACTACATAAAACAATGTATAAAATTATACAGCACACACAAACTATAAAAATGAATACAGTGGACCCCCGCCTAACGAGCAAAATTCATTCAAGAAGCCTGCTCAAGTGCCATTACCGAACGAATTTACTTCCTTAAGAAATAATGTCACGTAGGTTAGTCCATTTCAGACCCCCAAAAATACACTTCCACAAGCACTTACAATATTATACTTACATAATTGTATGATTTCCGGGGTGCTCGTGATATAAGAAGTTCAAAGTATATGGAGAGTAAAAGAAAGGTGAAGAGAGTGGTGAGGGAGTGCAAAAAGAGAGCAAATGATAGAGTGGGAGAGGCACTGTTAAGAAATTTTGCTGAGAATAAGAAAAAAATTTGGAGTGAAATAAACAAGTTTAGAAAGCCTAGGGAATGAATGGATTTCTCTGTTAAAAACAGAGTAGGGGAGTTAGTAGATGGGGAGCTGGAGGTATTGGGTAGATGGCGGGAATATTTTGAGGAACTTTTAAATGTCGATGAAAAAAGGGAGGCGGTAATTTCATGTACTGGCCAGGGAGGTACAACATCGTTTAGGAGTGAAGAAGAGCAGGATGTGAGTGTGGGGGAGGTGCGTGATGCATTACGTAGAATGAAAGGGGGTAAAGCAGCTGGAACTGACGGGATCATGACAGAAATGTTAAAAGCAGGGGGGGATATAGTGCTGGAGTGGTTGGTATTTTTGTTTAATAAATGTATGAACGAGGGGAAGGTACCTAGGGATTGGCAGAGAGCATGTATAGTTCCTTTATATAAAGGGAAGGGGGATAAAAGAGTGTAAAAATTATAGGGGAAGAAGTTTACCGAGTGGAACAGAATTCTTCCTCCGTAAGCCATGCGTGTCATAAGAGGCGACTAAAATGCCGGGAGCAAGGGGCTAGTAACCCCTTCTCCTGTATATATTACTAAATATAAAAGGAGAAACTTTCGTTTTTCCTTTTGGGCCACCCCGCTTCAGTGGGAAACGGCCGACGTGTTGAAAGAAGAAGAAGTTTACTGAGTATACCAGGTAAAGTGTATGGCAGGGTTATTATTGAAAGAATTAGAGGTAAGACAGAGAGTAGGATTGCAGATGAGCAAGGAGGCTTTAGAGTGGGTAGGGGATGTGTAGATCAAGTGTTTACAGTGAAGCATATATGTGAACAGTATTTAGATAAACGTAGAGAAGATTTTATTGCATTTATGGATTTAGAAAAGGCATATGATAGAGTGGATAGGGGAGCAATGTGGCAAATGTTGCAAGTGTATGGAATAGGTAGTAAGTTACTGAAGGCTGTAAAGAGTTTTTATGAGGATAGTGAGGCTCAGGTTAGGGTGTGTAGGAGAGAGGGAGATCACTTCCTGGTAAAAGTAGGTCTTAGACAGGGATGTGTAATGTCACCATGGTTGTTTAATATATTTATAGATGGGGTTGTAAAAGAAGTAAATGCTAGGTGTTGGGGAGAGGGTGGGATTAAATTATGGAGAATTAAATGCAAAATGGGAGTTGACACAGTTACTTTTTCTGATGATACTGTGCTTATGGGAGATTCTAAAGAAAAGTTGCAAAGGTTAGTGGACGAGTTTGGGAGGTGTGTAAAGGTAGAAAGTTAAAAGTGAACATAGATAAGAGTAAGGTGATGAGGGTATCAAACGATTTAAATAAAGAAAAATTGGATATCACATTGGAGAGAGGGATTATGGAAGAAGTAAATGTTTTCAGATATTTGGGAGTTGACGTGTCAGCGGATGGGTTTATGAAGGATGAGGTTAACCATAGAATTGATGAAGGAAAAAGGTGAGTGGTGCGTTGAGGTATCTGTGGAGACAAAAACGTTATCCATGGAGGCAAAGAAGGGAATGTACGAAAGTATAGTGGTACCAACACTCTTATATGGGTGTGAAGCATGGGTTGCAAATGCTGCAGCGAGGAGGAGGCTGGAGGCAGTGGAGATGTCCTGTCTAAGGGCAATGTGTGGTGTAAATATTATGCAGAAAATTCGGAATGTGGAAATTTGGAGAAGGTGTGGAGTTACTAAAAGTATTTGTCAGAGGGCTGAAGAGGGGTTGTTGAGGTGGTTTGGTCATTTAGAGAGAATGGATCAAAGTAGAATGACTTGGAGAGCGTATAAATCTGTAGGGGAAAGGAAGGCGGGGTAGGGGTCGTCCTAGAAAAGGTTGGAGGGAAGGGGTTAAGGAGGTATTATGGGCGAGGGGCTTGGACTTCCAGCAAGCATGTGTGAGCGTGTTAGATAGGAGTGAATGGAGACGAATGGTTTTTGGGACATGACGATCTGTTGGAGTGTGAGCAGGGTAACATTTTGTGAAGGGATTCAGGGAAACCAGTTAATTGATTTAGTTGGACTTGAGTCCTGGAAATGGGAAGTACAATGCCTGCACTTTAAAGGAGGGGTCTGGGATAGTGACAGCTGGGAGGGACTATTCTCAGCTGTCGTATCTGAGCTCCTCTGCAAAGACAGTGATTATGTATGAGTGTGGTGAAAGTGTTAAATGATGATGAAAGTATTTTCTTTTTGGGGATTTTCTTTCTTTTTGGGTCACCCTGCTTTGGTGGGAGACGGCCGACTTGTTGAAAAAAAAAAAAAATAATTGTACGATTTCCAAGGTGACCGAAACTCGGGGGTCCACTGTACAGTGGACCCCCGAGTTTTGTAAACCCCGGAAATCGTACAATTATGTAAGTATAATATTGTAAGTGCTTGTGGAAGTGTATTTTTGGGGGTCTGAAATAGACTAACCTACGTGACATTTTTCCTTAAGGGAGTAAATTCGTTCGGTAATGGTGCTTGAGCAGACTTCAGGAGTGAAGTTTTTACGAAACTCGGGGGTCCACTGTACTCATTTAAACCAACATAAAAGAAATATCAGTGAAGAGAAAAATATGGATTATAGTGTCAAGTGGAGAGTGATGGCCTAGAATAACGACTGTTACTGTGGGAATAGGCCTAAGTGGGTCATGTCATTGTATACCGAAGGATTGCTACTCATATCGTGATACGTAATATAGTGAGTGATGAGGGTATTGATGTTCAGTGATATTGTGATCTTAAATTGTAGATTACAAAAACCTTGCAAATTCCCCGTGCATAGTGTATAATATACAGTGGACCCCTGAGTTTCGTGAGCCTCGTGCTTCGTGAAATTCGACTTTCGGCAACTTTTTTCATGAAAATATATCTTCGCATTTTGTGATTTGGCGGTGGTGTGGAATGTCTGCACCATCCGCGTGCACAGAAAGGCGCCCCACAAACCATTCAGAGGCAGTCTGGCATTGTTTATCAGCGAGTGACCATCTCCCCACGCGTTCATAAGATACATTTCGTAATATTCCATTCGTTTTTGTGCTTGCAACTACTAAATAAGCCACCATAGGCTCAAAGACAGCTTCTAGTGCCAGCCCTTTGATAAAGAAGGTGAGAAACATGCTAGAATTAAAGAAAGAAATCATTGCAAAATATGATAGTGGTGTGCGTGTGGCCGACCTTGCCAGGATGTATGGCAAACCCCATTCAACCATCACTTCCATCGTGGCGAAGAAAAAGGAAATCAAGGAAGCTCTTGTTGCGAAAGGGGTAGATATGCTCAAAATCATTTATGCTACTTTGACCTCAATTTCAAGCTATTTTGAGTCCTCAAAACCATCAAAATCATCTCTATTTCTGTAATTTATCTTCAATTCTATCAAATGAGACCATGAAACCGAGAATACAACCATAAAAACCATACGAAAATACACCGCAAAGTTGCTGTTTTAAATAAAAACACGGTCCCAGTTATTTTTTTCTCATTATGTGATGCAAGATTTATTTTATATGGTGCACACTTACTGCATTGACCCATTCTATCATATTTAGTCCCAAATTCACTGCTCACAGCTTATCTGAGTGAAATGAGCTTTTTATTTTTCAACAAGTCGGCCGTCTCCCACCGAGGCAGGGTGACCCAAAAAGAAAGAAAATCCCCAAAAAGAAAATACTTTCATCATCATTCAACACTTTCACCACACTCATACATAATCACTGTCTTTGCAGAGGAGCTCAGCTACGACAGCTGAGAATACTCCCTCCCAGCTGTCACTATCTCGGACCCCTCCTTTAAAGTGCAGGCATTGTACTTCCCATTTCCAGGACTCAAGTCCATCTAAATCAATTAACTGGTTTCCCTGAATCCCTTCACAAAATGTTACCCTGCTCACACTCCAACAGATCGTCATGTCCCAAAAACCATTCGTCTCCATTCACTCCTATCTAACACGCTCACACATGCTTGCTGGAAGTCCAAGCCCCTCGCCCAAAAAACCTCCTTTACCCCTTCCCTCCAACCTTTTCTAGGACGACCCCTACCCCGCCTTCCTTCCCCTACAGATTTATACGCTCTCCAAGTCATTCTACTTTGATCCATTCTCTCTAAATGACCAAACCACCTCAACAACCCCTCTTCAGCCCTCTGACAAATACTTTTAGTAACTCCACACATTCTCCTAATTTCCACTTTCCCGAATTTTCTGCATAATATTTACACCACACATTGCCCTTAGACAGGACATCTCCACTGCCTCCAGCCTCCTCCTCGCTGCAGCATTTGCAACCCATGCTTCACACCCATATAAGAGTGTTGGTACCACTATACTTTCGTACATTCCTTCTTTGCCTCCATGGATAACGTTTTTGTCTCCACAGATACCTCAATGCACCACTCACCTTTTTTCCTTCATCAATTCTATGGTTAATCTCATCCTTCATAAACTCATCCGCTGACACGTCAACTCCCAAATATCTGAAAACATTTACTTCTTCCATAATCCCTCTCTCCAATGTGATATCCAATTTTTCTTTATTTAAATCGTTTGATACCCTCATCACCTTACTCTTATCTATGTTCACTTTTAACTTTCTACCTTTACACACTCTCCCAAACTCGTCCACTAACCTTTGCAACTTTTCTTTAGAATCTCCCATAAGCACAGTATCATCAGCAAAAAGTAACTGTGTCAACTCCCATTTTGCATTTAATTCTCCATAATTTGATCCCACCCTCTCCCCAACACCCTAGCATTTACTTCTTTTACAACCTCATCTATAAATATATTAAACAACCATGGTGACATTACACATCCCTGTCTAAGACCTACTTTTACCGGGAAGTAATCTCCTCTCTCCTACACACCCTAACCTGAGCCTCACTATCCTCATAAAAACTCTTTACAGCCTTCAGTAACTTACTACCTATTCCATACACTTGCAACATTTGCCACATTGCTCCCTATCCACTCTATCATATGCCTTTTCTAAATCCATAAATGCAATAAAAACTTCTCTACCTTTATCTAAATACTGTTCACATATATGCTTCACTGTAAACACTTGATCTACACATCCCCTACCCACTCTAAAGCCTCCTTGCTCATCTGCAATCCTACTCTCTGTCTTACCTCTAATTCTTTCAATAATAACCCTGCCATACACTTTACCTGGTATACTCAGTAAACTTATTCCCCTATAATTTCTACACTCTCTTTATCCCCCTTCCCTTTATATAAAGGAACTATACATGCTCTCTGCCAATCCCTAGGTACCTTCCCCTCTTTCATACATTTATTAAACAAAAATACCAACCACTCCAGCACTATATCCTCCCCTGCTTTTAACATTTCTGTCATGATCCCGTCAGTTTCAGCTGCTTTACCCCCTTTCATTCTACATAATGCCTCACGCATCTCCCCCACACTCACATTCTGCTCTTCTTCACTCCTAAACGATGTTGTACCTCCCTGGCCAGTACATGAAATTACCGCCTCCCTTTTTTCATCGACATTTAAAAGTTCCTCAAAATATTCCCGCCATCTACCCAATACCTCCAGCTCCCTATCTACCAACTCCCCTACTCTGTTTTTAACTGACAAATCCATTTGTTCCCTAGGCTTTCTTACCTTGTTTATCTCACTCCAAAATTTTTTCTTGTTTTCAGCAAAATTTCTTGACAGAGCCTCTCCCATTCTTTCATCCGCTCTTCTTTTGCACTCTCTCACCACTCTCTTCACCTTTCTTTTACTCTCCATATACTCTGCTCTTCTATTAACACTTCTGTTTTGTAAAAACCTCTCATAAGCTAACTTTTTCTCTTTTATCACACCCTTTACTTCTTCATTCCACCACTCACTCCTCTTTTCCCCCTGCACCCACCCTCCTATAGCCACAAACTTCTGCCCCACATTCTAATACTGCATTTTTAAAACTATCCCACTCTCTTCAACCCCCCCCACTACTCATACTTGCACTATCCCACCTTTCTGCCAATAGTTGCTTATATCTCACCCTAACTTCCTCCTCCCTTAGTTTATACACTTTTACCTCTCTCTTACTTGCTGTTGCCATTTTCTTTTTGTCCCATCTACCTTTTACTCTAACTGTAGCTACAACCAAATAATGATCTGATATATCTGTTGCCCTCTATAAACATGTACATCCTGAAGCCTACCCATCAACCTTTATCCACCAATACATAATCCAACAAACTACTTTCCTTACGTGCTACATCATACCTTGTATATTTATTTATCCTCTTTTTCATAAAATATGTATTACTTATTACCAAACCTCTTTCTACACATAGCTCAATTAATGGTTCCCCATTTACATTTACCCCTGGCACCCCAAATTTACCTACTACTCCCTCCACAACATTTTTACCCACTTTAGCATTAAGATCCCCAACCACAATTACTCTCTCACTTGGTTCAAAACTCCCCACACACTCACTCAACATTTCCCAAAATCTCTCTCTCTCCTCTACACTTCTCTCTTCTCCAGGTGCATAAACACTTACTATAACCCACTTTTCACATCCAACCTTTATTTTACTCCACATAATCCTTGAATTTATACATTTATATTCCTTCTTTACCTGCCATAACTGATTATTCAACATTATTGCCACTCCTTCTTTAGCTCTAACTCTATTTGAAACCCCTGACCCTTGCTTCAAAGCAACAGAACTACAGCACGGACCCTGAAAGGGTTAATAATAATAATAATATTGGGGTTTAATATCATTGGGATTCTTCAGTCTTCTGCTCAAGAATATTTTAAGGAGAGTGACATGATGCCAGTGAAGGGGTCTTAACCCAAGAAACTGAACCTATGCCTTTCCTTGGGCTAAACTTGATTTCCCATCATTTCCTTAGGCGATTCATGACCCCTACTGGTTTAAAGCTACCCCCATAAATGTGATACTTCTGAAGAATGCAACCCACAACAACTGGCAAACTACTTGGTAAAGAGAAGCAGCAGGTGTAAAATTAACCTTCAAATCAGTCTTGCAGATGTTAAGTAAAAACACTATTCATAGGTAGAAATCCAGGCAGAGAAGAGAACAACAGAGATGGCATCTACAACATGAAGATGCCATTGAGCCTCATTGTAGAGCCTGCAAAAATTCCTGGAAAATAGGCCAGCAAAACTCAAAAAGGGAAGAAACAAGCATTGATCCTTACAGCCAACAAGGAAAAACGAAACAAAGGAGAGCTCAGGAGAGTCCAGTGATGCAGTATTGCTAGGGAACAGATTGTGAAGTCCCTGAAGCAAAAGAATGCAGGCCTTTAACCTCACAAGATGTCTGTTTTATGGTTTACTACATTATGGTGCTGACACTCCTTTGCCATGTACACAAGATTATATTCTGCTTCACTTCTATCATCATTCTGCATTTAGTTCATGCCCACTTCGATTTGTCTCACTTGATAGCTGCCTCCTCCACTATGGATGCTGGTGGTATGATTCCAAAGTAGGGGCTCCCCATTGCCCCTTAACAGAAAATTATTTTGAAGTATTATATAAAGCATTTGTAGGGACTATGGGAACTCAAGTCTTCTGCTTCCTACCCAAGGTGACTTGTACAGTGGTACTTCGGTTAACGATGGTCCCCAAACTCGCCCTTTTATGTAAGTTTATTTTTTTTAAATGCTTTTGTAAGTGTTTTTTTGGGGGTCTAAAAGGACTAGTCTATTTTACATTATTCCTTATGGGGATAAATTCGTTTGGTACTGGCACTTGAACAGCATTCTGGAACGAAAAAATATTGTTAACCGAGGTACCACTGTATCTAGAATACAATCGGTTACACATGGCTTGTGTAGGTACCAGCTGATGCTTGCACAACCCACATTTGACGAGTTCACCACTACTCAGTCATTCATTAGAGTTTAAGTAGGCATCATTGGTCTACTGATGTGAGAAATAGGTAGTGACAGTTGTATCATATTCTCAAATGGACCCCTATGTCCCCTTAACAGAAACAGAATTACACTACTGCAATTTGATAACAATGAAGGTAGAAAGTTAAAAGTGAACATAGATAAGAGTAAGGTGATGAGGGTATCAAACGATTTAAATAAAGAAAAATTGGATATCACATTGGAGAGAGGGATTATGGAAGAAGTAAATGTTTTCAGATATTTGGGAGTTGACGTGTCAGCGGATGGGTTTATGAAGGATGAGGTTAACCATAGAATTGATGAAGGAAAAAAGGTGAGTGGTGCGTTGAGGTATCTGTGGAGACAAAAAACGTTATCCATGGAGGCAAAGAAGGGAATGTACGAAAGTATAGTGGTACCAACACTCTTATATGGGTGTGAAGCATGAGTTGCAAATGCTGCAGCGAGGAGGAGGCTGGAGGCAGTGGAGATGTCCTGTCTAAGGGCAATGTGTGGTGTAAATATTATGCAGAAAATTCGGAATGTGGAAATTAGGAGAAGGTGTGGAGTTACTAAAAGTATTTGTCAGAGGGCTGAAGAGGGGTTGTTGAGGTGGTTTGGTCATTTAGAGAGAATGGATCAAAGTAGAATGACTTGGAGAGCGTATAAATCTGTAGGGAAGGAAGGCGGGGTAGGGGTCGTCCTAGAAAAGGTTGGAGGGAAGGGGTAAAGGAGGTATTATGGGCGAGGGCTTGGACTTCCAGCAAGCATGTGTGAGCGTGTTAGATAGGAGTGAATGGAGACGAATGGTTTTGGGACATGACGATCTGTTGGAGTGTGAGCAGGGTAACATTTTGTGAAGGGATTCAGGGAAACCAGTTAATTGATTTAGTTGGACTTGAGTCCTGGAAATGGGAAGTACAATGCCTGCACTTTAAAGGAGGGGTCTGGGATAGTGACAGCTGGGAGGGACAATTCTCAGCTGTCGTATCTGAGCTCCTCTGCAAAGACAGTGATTATGTATGAGTGTGGTGAAAGTGTTGAATGATGATGAAAGTATTTTCTTTTTGGGGATTTTCTTTCTTTTTGGGTCACCCTGCCTCAGTGGGAGACGGCCGACTTGTTGAGAAAAAAAAAAATAAAAATTTTAAGTGATGAAGCTACAATGCAATATTAGCTATAATATTAGTGATACTCAAAGCGTTCTGGAATAATTTACTCATTGTACTAAAGTTGTCAAGTGACCTCCCAAAGAATTAATAATACAATTGGTCATGGTACTTATTGGTACTGGAAAATTAGGTTTATGTGGTATTAATTCCTTACCTTTGTCCACTCTTCCTGTGTTTTTTCTTTAAATTTATCCTTAATTATCTTCTTCATGGCACCAAAATCGTCAAACTGTCCAACTTCCTCGATGTTAAGACCAAGAAGTGAAATCAACTGCTCATAAAACTGAGGCTCAATGGCTCCAACAGCCATGTAACGACCATCACTGGTCTCGTAAGTATCATAGAAATGAGAACCAGAATCTATCCTGAAATATTAAAACAAACGTTCATTGAAACAACTTAAAAAGGTTTATTTTTTTTTAACATGTCGGCCATTTCTCACCAAGGCAGGGTGACCCAAAAAGAAAGAAAAACCCCCCAAAAAAACTTTCATCATCATTCAACACTTTCACCATCTGTCTTTGCAGAGGCGCTCAGATACGACAGTTTAGACGTCCCTCCAAACTGCCAATATCCCAAACCCCTCCTTTAAAGTGCAGGCATTGTACTTCCCATTTCCAGGACTCAAGTCCAGCTAACCGGTTTCCCTGAATCCCTTCATAAATATTACCCTGCTCACACTCCAACAGCTCGCCAGGTCCCAAAAACCATTTGTCTCCCTTCACTCCTATCTAACACACTCACGCACGCTTGCTGGAAGTCCAAGCCCCTCACCCACAAAACCTCCTTTACCCCTCTCTCCCTCCAACCTTTTCAAGGACGACCCCTACCCCGCCTTCCTTCCCCTACAGATTTATACGCTCTCCAAGTCATTCTACTTCATTCCATTCTCTCTAAATGACCAAACCACCTCAACATCCCCTCTTCAGCCCTATGACTAATACTTTTAGTAACTCCACTACTCCTAATTTCCACACTACGAATTCTCTGCATAATATTTACACCATACCCTTAGACATGACATCTCCAATGCCTCCAGCCTCCTCCTCGCTGCAGTATTTACAACCCATGCTTCACACCCATATAAGAGTGTTGGTACCACTATACTCTTGTACGTTCCCTTCTTTGCCTCCATGGATAACATTTTTTGTCTCCACTGATACCTCAACGCACCACTCACCTTTCTTCCTTCAATTCCATGGTTAACCTCATCCTTCATAAACCCATCTACTGACAAGTCAATTTCCAAATACAGTGGACTCCCGAGTAACGTAAAAACTTCATTCCAGAAGCCTGCTCAAGTGCCATTACCAAACGAATTTACTCCCTTAAGGAATAATGTCACGTAGGTTAGTCTATTTCAGACCCCCAAAAATACACTTCCACAAGCACTTACAATATTACACTTACATAATTGTACGATTTCCGGGGTGTTCGTTACTCGGGGGTCCACTGTATCTGAAAACATTCACTTCTTCCATACTCTCTCCCTCCAATGTGATATCCAATTTTTCTTTATCTAAATCATTTGATACCCTCATCACTTTACTCTTATCTATGTTCACTTTCAACTTCCTACCTTTATAAACCCTCCCAAACTCGTCCACTAACCTTTGCAACTTTTCTTTAGAATCCCCCAAAAGCACAGTATCATCAGCATAAAGTAACTGTGTCAACTCCCATTTTGTATTTGATTCCCCATAATTTAATCCCACCTCTCTCCACAACACCCTAGCATTTACTTCTTTTACTACCCCATCTCCTCACTTAACCCTTTCAGGGTCCAAGGCCATTTTTGGAAGGGGTGCACCAGTGTCCAAGAATTTAAAAAAAAAAAAATTCCTATTTTTTCTTATGAAATGGTAGAGAATCTTTTTCTGAAGGTAATAAAACAAAAAGTACGAAATTTGATTGAAAATTGACGAAATTATGCTCTCTCGAATTTTGATGTGTCACCGATATTTACACATCGGCGATTTTGCCGACTTTGACTCCCATTTTAGGCCAATTACATTATTCCAGTCGACCAAATTCTTAGCTATTTCACTAGTATTACTTCTATTCTATCGATTGAGCACAAGAAATCGCCCAGTCAACTGTTTCAACTACAAAATAAAGTGATTGGAAATTGGTAATTTAGCCAATTTAACTCAAAGTTCAAAATATTCCAATTTCAAAATAGGGTGCAGAATATACAATGCAGGCATTCCTGGCACTAAACTAACATTTCCTCTGTTCATTAGTTACGTTTTCAGTCTTTTCAAATGAATTCCATTTTGATTTTTTATTCACATAATGAATTTTTATTTTAAACCAAAAAATGGAAGATTTACTGTTATGCAATATTGTAATAACTGTACAGATAATATCACCACATTTGTGAACGTATATTAGACCCACCAACTGGCGCGTATTAGACGTGTGAGGTCATTTGTTTACTCTTGAACATCGACAAAAATTTGAACATTTCCACTACTTTGAGCTCAGTTTCAAGCCATTTCCAATACTAAAACCAATCAAAATCATCTCTATATCTGTAATATGTCTTCCATTCTATCAAATGAGACCAAGAAATCGCAAATATAACTATAAAAAGTATACGAGAAAACACTGCAAAGTTGCTGTTTTAATCGAAAATTACGGTTTCAGTTTTTTTTCTCTCATTATGCACTGTGTGCTGCAGGATTTGTTTTATGTGGTGCACACTTACCACATACATGTATTCTCTCATATCTATGCCCAAATTTACCGCTCACAGCTTATCTGAGTGAGTTGAGCTCATGACGTAGAACTACGGTTTGGACCCTGAACTCAAAGTCGTAGAACTACGGCACGGACCCTGAAAGGGTTAATGACGGAGTTCCATTCCTAAGACCACGTCGTTAAATGAATTCGTCGCTTAGTGAGGAGCATACTATAATGGTAGTGAGTTTGTGTCAACCATCTTTGATATTGTTTTAATGTTACCTTTGCACCATTTATAACATTTTTGGTATATTTTTAAATGTTTATACAGTAGTGTACTATATATTGAAATAAACAGAATAGAGGAAATCAGCTCTAATATGCATTATTTAGGTATGAATACTGGTCAGAGAGCCCGTCGTAAGTTCGAGCCATCGGTAAACGAGTACATCGCTAAATGAGGAGAGGCTGTATATATTTTTTTCAACACTGGCTGTCTCCCACTGAGGCAAGTGGACCCGAAAAATAAACACTTTCACCATCATTCACTCCATCACTGTCTTGCCAGAGGCATGCCAATACTACAGTTCAGATACCTCTCCAAACAGCAAATATCTCCACCCCTCCTTCTCATATGTTCCACAACCAGCTCTCCTTACCCTATATCACTCACTCATTTACCCCTACCTCACCTATGGAATCTGCGCATGGGGCTCTACATCAATAACTCATCTCAGACCACTAATAACACAACAAAAGGCAGCAGTTAGAATGATAACAAATTCACACTCCATACAAGACATCCATACTTTTTACTGTGCCTATTACATACATAGAACACTCTATGCAAATATTAACCCACCACTCAAACTTCTCCTTACCAATTTTAACAGGACACATGACCATAACACTAGACACAGATCACTCCTCGATGTTCCCCGTGTCCATCTAACACTATGTAAAAACTCAATGCATATAAAAGGCACGAAAATTTGGAATTCATTACCTGTCATTGCCAAAGAAACCCTGTCTGTACCCCAATTCAAAACGATGCTAAAAAAAACCCTTCTCACCCAAACCTAAATGCTCAATATCAAACATTCCCAACAAAGTAGAATAATCACTTAATGTAAAAACCTGACTAATGTAAAAACCTGTTATGAATAATACACACTAAGCTAACTATTTCCATAACATTTACATTATAATGACCACGTAAACTGTAACTGCAATGCAACTAATTGTTTTAAATTGTTATCTCACTCAATTAGTTGCATTGCTACAATTAATTGATATGTTCAACTTATATTCAAACTTTATAACTTAGATATGCAATTATACTTATTTTATAAATTATCAACCATAACTTTTTACCATGTAGTCTAGAATTAAGTAGACCTAAGAATGCCCGCAATGCACAGCATATTAGGGGCTTTTGGCATGTACATCTCATTAATAACTATATTTCTTGTCTACCATGTATCATTGTACCATGTCTCAATAAAGTATTATTATTATTATTATTATTATTAGAGTGCAGGCACTGTACTTCCCACCTCCAGGACTCAAGTCTGGCTAACTGGTTTACCTGAATTCCTTCACAAAATGTTACCTTGCTCACACTCCAACAGCTCGTCAAGTCCCAAAAAACCATTTGCCTCCACTCCTATCTGACACACTTACAACTCCTGCTGGATGTCCAAGCCCCTCCCACACAAAACCTCCTTTACCCTCTCCCTCCAACCTTTCCTAGGGCTTACCCATACCTTGCCTTCCTTCCACTACATATTTATACACCCTCCAAGTCATCCTATTTTGCTCCATCCTCTCTAAATGTCCACAGCATCTCCACAACCCATCATCAGCCCTCTGGATAATACTTTTAGTAACTTTGCACCTTCTCCAAATCTCCAAGATATGAATTTTCTGCATAATATTTACACCATACACTGCTCTCAGACACATCTCCAATGCCTCCAGCCTCCTTCTTGCTGCACCATCTACGTTTTTCAATTCATCATTTCTATGGTTCACCTTGTCTCTCATATACCCATCCACCTACAAGTCCACTCCCAAACACCGATGGCCTGGTGGCTAAAGCTCTCACTTCAAGCATGGAGGGCCCGGGTTCAATTCCTGGCGGGACAGAAACATTTCAAAGTGTTTCCTTACACACACACACATACAACAGGCCTAGTGTCTAATCGACATGTGCGTAGGACAAAATGGTAACTAACCTAACTAACTCACTTCCTCCATACTCCCCCCTTCCAATTTAATATCCAATCTTTCATTACCTAACTCATTTGTTACCCTCATCACCTTGCTCTTTCCTATGTTTACTTTAAATTTCCTTCCTTCCTTTACATACCCTCCCAAATTTGTCCACCAAGCTTTGCAACTTCTTTTCAGAATCTCCCAAAAGCACAGTGTCATCAGCAAAAGGCAACTGTGACAACTCCCATTTTGTATTAGATTCCACATATTTTAATCTCACACTTTTCCCCAACACCCAAGTACAGTGGTATCTCTACTTACAAGCAGCTCCCAACTCGAACAATTATGTAAGTGTATTTTTGTAGGTGCTTTTGTAAGTGTATTTTTGGGTGTCTGAAATAGATTAACCTAATTTTCATTATTTCTTATGGGAAAAAATTCCTTCGGTATCGGCACTTGAATAGCGGACTGGAACGAATTTTGCTCGTAAGTAGAGGTAGTACCACTGTACAGTGGACCCCCAAGTAACGAGCATAATTCATTCCAGAAGCCTGCTCAAGTGCCATTACCGAACGAATTTACTCCCTTAAGGAATAATGTCAAGTAGGTTAGTCTATTTCAGACCCCCAAAAATACACTTACAAAAGCACTTACAATATTATACTTACATAATTGTACGATTTCCGGGGTGCTCGTTACTCGGGTGTCCACTGTATTTACTTCTTTTACTACCCCATCTATAAATATGTTAAACAACCATGGTGACATCACACATCCCAGTCTAAGGCCTCCTTTTACTGGAAAATAATCTCCCTTCTACATACCCTAACCTGAACCTCACTATCCTCATAAAAACTTTTAACAGCATTCAGTAACCTACCACGTATTCAACATCTGCTACATCACTCAATCTACCCACCCTATCATATGCCTTTTCTAAATCCATAAAAGCAACAAAAATTTCCTTACCTTTATCTAAATATTGTTCACTTATGTACACATGTCTATACCTCCCCCTATCCTTTCTAAAGCATCCTTACTCATCTGTGATCCTGCTCTAAGTCTTACCCTTAATTCTTTCAATAATATACTTTACCTGGTATACTCAACAGGCTTATTCCCATATAATTTTTATACTATCTTCTGTCAACCCTTTCCTTTATACAAAGGAACTAACTATGTATGCACTCTTGCCAATCCCTAGGTACCTTCCACTCTTTCATGCACTTATTAAACAAAAGTACTACAAACCATTCCAAAACTATATATCTCCACCTGATTTTAACATTTCTGTCTTGATCCCATCAATCCCAGCTTCTGTACCCCCTGCCTCATGCACCTCCACCATTCTCACATCTGGCACTTCCTCACTCTTAAATGATGCTATACAGTGGACCCTCGGAAATCGAGCACTCCCAACTCGCCCTTTTATGTAAGTTTATTATTGTAAGTGCTTTTATAGGTGTATTTTTGGGGGTCTGAAACAGACTAATCTAATTTACATCATTCCTTATGGGAATAAATTTGTTTGGTAACAGCATTCTTGAATGAAGAATGTTCGATTTCCGGTGGTCCACTGTACCTCCTTGGCCAATGCATGAAGTCACCGTCTCCCTGTCTTCCTCAACATTTAACAGTTCTTCAAAATATTCCCGCCCTTCTTCTGTCTTTAACTGTCAAATCCATTTCCTAGGCTTTCTCAACCTATTAATCTCACGCCACACTTTTTTTTATTCTCAGCAATTTCTTGGAAAATATGTTCATATTGACAAGTCTAACCTCCTACTGACACACATCCTTGTACAATACCATAAAGCTACAAATCAAAGTGAGGGTTCAAACCCATGGCAAGCCAGTTATAAAACTAGGCCACTGCACTGAACTATCCACTGTAGCATGCCAGCATAATAAGACTTGCTCAACTAGGTCAGCATGGTACAGTGGATTGTACATGACCTGCTAGTTTTAGGACTGTTGCTATGGGTTTGAACCCCCTGTTTGACACATTGTTTACTATATAAACTTCCTTAATAACACCCATCTCACTCACATGAGCTCTCATCCTAACCTCCTAATTTGCTCTCACCTATGCAAATGCTCAGCACTGATTTCATCTACTATCCATTTCCTTTGTGCATATATTTATTTTACATATATAACAGTGTCTACAGTTCTTAGCACCACTTTGTGCAATCTCCATACATGTACAGTGGTACCTCGGTTAACGATGGTCCCCAAACTCGCCCTTTTATGTAAGTTTATTTTTTTAAATGCTTTTGTAAGTGTGTTTTTGGGGGTCTAAAAGGACTAGACTATTTTACATTATTCCTTATGGGGATAAATTCTTTTGGTAATGGCACTTGAACAGCATTCTGGAAAGAAAAAATATCGTTAACCGAGGTACCACTGTATTTCAGTCAACTTTAAATGTTAAAATGTTCAGAAACACTTGTAGAAAAGTAATACTGTACAAGTCAATCTGTTTTATTTAAAAGAAAACATAACAATGCAATACTGTAGTGAAGGCTGAAGAAAGAGATATCAACACTCACCAATTACAGCCACGGGATTTTCCCCATATCCAAAGATCACGAGAGGAGTACAACCATGCCCCAGTGTATGCTGCCCCTTCTACCATGTTGGCATCAATGACCTGGCCCTGCCCTGCAGTAGACAACACACTAGTAGCAATTTAGATAATGTTGAGAAATATTAACAAAAAATACATTTTATAGAGAATAGCTATAGTTTTGCATACAAACTAGGGCATACGAAAAACAAGGTTCTACTGTATAGAATTCAGCATTTTTCTGGTAAGACAGACTGAATGATGATGAATGTTACAAGTTGTTGAATAAGACACATGTGCAACACTTGAGTATCACTACTAATTCCTGTATACAGTAACCCATAAACAGCCTTCTCACTCACCAGATTTTGAGCGTTCAAACAAGGCAAGAACAATGCCAAGTGCACACATGAGACCTCCACCTGCAAAGTCTGCCAGCAAATTGATTGGTGGAGTAGGAGGACCTTCTCTACGTCCCAAAAGTGATAGCAGACCTATGGATAGGAGGTATCATATCATCATCATCATCATCTAAGTAGTTTCCAAACTTGAAGCTGATAAATACATGAAGACTCTTCCCAAAGCACACTGATATTGACATTGCAACTTAGAACACTGCTGTCTTTTCACGTTCTTGTTCTTCACCTATGCAAGATTTCATCATGGATGATGGACAGGGGGCTGTTGTCCTGAGCAAGCTGCTAAAACACAGAATTACAAAGCAGGCAAGGCTTAATGTAAAAAAGGCTTGTTTTTCAATGTGGCAGAGGTTTCATAAAAAAATCATTAGGAATATCATTAGACCCTTTTTTTCAACAACATGCTGGCCGTCTCTCCAAATAGCAAATATATCCTAAACCTCTCCTTTATCTGCAGTAAATCTAACAGTCAGCATGTACACAATTCCTTGAGGATGCAGTAAATTCTATGTAGGGAAGACAGCTCATGATCTCAAGACAATTCATACAACATAAATACAGTAGGACCCCCTGTATCCGCAGGGGATACATTCAAGACCTGCCATGGATACCGAAACTGCGGATAGTAGCAAACCCTATACGTATATAAGTCCTGTACATACCTATTATAAAATTTAATTGATAAATTATGCATAATAAGTGGAGAATTATCACTTTTTCACTGATGGGAAGCACTTCACGGCTTCTCTTAGGCTTTGAAGAACTGCCAGCTTCTCTACCTTTGTGCTTTGGAGCCATTATTATGCAAAATAAAGAGGTATTTTTGAGCCACAAAAAATAGAGGATAACTAAAACCGCGGATACCAAATCAGTGGATACGGGGGTTCTACTGTATACATATACAACTTACAAAACACTGTGTGATGTAAGAATATGGCTACACACCTTACGGCCTGGGACAGAGCCTAAGTCATACTACAAGAAGATGATAAGCTTAGAAGAGTGTATGCAAGCTGCATTCACTAAGCCACACAATACTAAAAAGCAAGACCAAGGTGCATTTACATGCATAGAACCTCTCCCACAAATTCTCTTATATCACCTGCTACCACATGACCATGACCATTCAGCAGCCCAAGTCACATAACCCAGGTCCTCACCTCACTCTTCACCTGACCAGACAGGAGATTACGAGTTTTCTGAACAACTTTATAAAATTCCCTCAAATGAAACATCATTACAACAGAGACCTACAGAGGTTTGTGCCTTTCTTCATTGCTGCAAGAACTATTAAAGAATACAATGGACCCCCGCCTAACGAGCACCCCGAAAATCGTACAATTATGTAAGTATACAGTGGACCCCCGAGTATCGTAAGGCTCGCATATCGTAAAACTCGTCTTACGTAAGCTTTTTTCGATTTCGTGTATCGTAACGTATTAGACCTGTCCGTCTGCTCCGCGCCTGCCTGCGCCTGCGCAGGATGCCAGTGAAGCGTTGTTTACCATTGAGAAAACATTACCCAGCGCGCTCTTTCAAACATTCACAATACATTTGGTGTCTTTTTTGGTGGTTTAGTGATTGTCACTGTGAAATAAGTCACCATGGGTCCAAAGAAGCTTCCTAGTGGCACCCCTGTGGTAAAGAAAGTGAGGAACACCATCGAACTGAAGAAAGAGATTATAGAAAAATATGAGAGTGGCGTACGTCTGAGTGAGCTTGCCAGGATGTACAAGAAAACCCTATCTACTATCAGCACTATCCTGGCAAAGAGAAATGAGATCAAGGAAGCTAATGTTGCAAAAGGGGTTGATATGTTAACGAAAAATAGATCGAAAACAGTTGATGAGGTTGAGAAGTTGTTGATCAATGAAAAACAGATAGCAGGTGATAGTATTTCCACGGCAATAATTTGTGAAAAGGCAAGGCAGTTGCACGCAGATCTTGTCAAGACAATGCCTGGAACCAGTGGTGAGGAGAGTGATTTTAAAGCCAGCAGAGTCTGGGTTGAGAGGTTTAAGAAACGTAGTGGCATACATAGTGTTGTGAGGCATGATGAGGCAGCCAGCTCAGACAAACGTGCAGCTGAAAAATTTGTGCAGGAATTCCAGGGGTTCATAGACACTGAAAAATTTGAACCCCAACAAGTGTTTAATTGTGATGAAACAGGCCTGTTTTGGAAGAAAATGCCCAACAGGACCTTCATTACTCAGGAGGAAAAGGCACAGTCAGGACACAAGCCTATGAAAGACAGGCTAACTCTTATGATGTGTGCCAATGCCAGTGGTGATTTTAAAGTGAAGCCTTTACTGGTGTATCACTCAGAAAATCCCAGACCCTTCAAGAAACACAGTGTTGACAAGAATAAATTGTGTGTGCATTAGAAGGCTAACACCAAGGCATGGGTCACTATGGAGATTTTCAAGGAATGGTTGACTGGAGTGTTTGGCCCTAGTCCTTTTGGAGGGGGATTCCCCTTCCAACCACTAACTCCCTGCCCCTGTCATCCTCCCTATCTTCCAGATGCCTGCAACTCTTCAATAAAGGTAAGTAAATGTATATACAGTGGTACCTCGGTTAACAATATTTTTTCGTTCCAGAATGCTGTTCAAGTGCCATTACCAAACGAATTTATCCCCATAAGGAATAATGTAAAATAGACTAGTCCTTTTAGACCCCCAAAAATACACTTACAAAAGCATTTAAAAAAATAAACTTACATAAAAGGGCGAGTTTGGGGACCATCGTTAACCGAGGTACCACTGTATATATAGTATTGTTTTTTATTATTTAGTACATGTATGTGAATATTTTTGGGTGGAACGGATTAATTGTATTTACATTATTTCTTATGGAAAATAAGGTTTCGAATTACGTAATTTTCGTGTTAAGTAATAGCTCCTGGAACGGATTAATTACGATAGTTGAGGGACCACTGTATAATAGTGTAAGTGCTTGTGGAAGTGTATTTTTGGGGGTCTGAAATAGACTAACCTACGTGACATTATTTCTTAAGGAAGTAAATTCGTTCGGTAATGGCACTTGAGAAGGCTTCTGGAATGAATTTTGCTCGTAAGGCGGAGGTCCACTGTATTGTTGATTTTTTTGAGGCAGGGTGACCCAAAAAGAAGAAATACTTTCACCATCATTCACACTATCACTGTCTTTGCAGAGGCACACAGATACAACAGTTTAGATGTCACTCTAAACAGCAAATGTCCCAAACCCCTCCTTTAAAGTGCAGGCATTGTACTTCCCACCTCCAGGACTTAATTCCAGCTAATCAGTTTCCCTGAATCCCTTCCAAAATATTACTCTGCTCACAATCCAACAGCTCATCAAGCCCCAAAAACCATTCATCTCTACTCCTATTTAACATGCTCACACATGCCTGCTGTATGTCCAAGCCCCTTGCACACAAAACCTCTTTTACCCCCTTTCCTCCCTCCACTACAGATTTATACACACCCTTGTTTAAGTTTTAGGTAATGAAACAAAGTAAACAATATGGTGTAAATACCTGATAGTGCTACATAATTTATGTCATGTCCAGCCATGTCAGCATAGGGCCCAGACTGTCCAAAACCAGTCAGTCGGGCATAAATAAGTCTGGGATTAGTCTTCATAAGTTCTTCTGGCCCTAAACCCATCTTTTCCATTGTTCCTGCAATTATTAAATTTTATTTAATATTACACTAGATAACGATTGTGTATAGTATTAACCAGATACAATATCAACCTTGTGACTAAATGATTTTCAAGGGAATTATCCTATGTCCATACCCTCAATATTTTATTAATACAGTGGTACCTCGACTTACAAGCAGCTCCCAACTCGAACAATTATGTAAGTGGATTTCTGTAAGTGCTTTTGTAAGTGTTTTTTTGGGGGTCTGAAACAGATTAATCTAATTAACATTATTCCTTATGGGAACAAATTCGTTTGGTATCGGCACTCAAACAGCCTTGTGAAACGAATTAAGCTTGTAACTCGAGGTACCACTGTACATAAATTTTTTTTGTGAAATTGTCTTAAAAAAAGTATCAGAGTTATGTTTCATTCTATACTCAGGGGTACCTTCAGCATTTCTAAATAGGAGGTGCTTAGGTGTGGCAAATCTGGCTGGAAGAGGAGTTAGCAGACATGTCTTGAAGCTGCATACGTATTTATTATTTTATTTGGGGAAGTATTGTGAGGGCTGATGCAGATTACCTGGAGTTTACCTTTAGAGAGTTCCAGGGGTTAACGCCCCCGCGGCCCGGTCTGTGACCAGGCCTCATGGTGGATCAGGGCCTGATCAACCAGGCTGTTACTGCTGGCCGCATGCAGTCCAACATACGAACCACAGCCTGGCTGGTCAGGTACCGACTTTAGGTGCCTGTGCAGTGCCTGCTTGAAGACAGCCAGGGGTCTATTGGTAATCCCCTTATGTATGCTGGGAGGCAGTTGAACAGTCTTGGGCCCCTGACACTTATTGTGTTGTCTCTTAACGTGCTAGTGGCACCCCTGCTTTTCATTGGGGGGATGTTACATCGTCTGCCGAGTCTTTTGCTTTCATAAGGAGTGACTCTCGTGTGAAAGTTTGGTACTAATCCCTCTAGAATTTTCCAAGTGTATATAATAATGTATCTCTCCCGCCTGCGTTCTAGGGAGTACGTACAGGTTTAGGAACTTCAAGAGTTCCCAGTAATTAAGGTGGTTTATCGCAGTTATGTGTGCCGTGAAAGTTCTCTGCACATTTTCTAGGTCAGCAATTTCACCTGCCTTGAAAGGTGCAGTTAGTGTGCAGCAATATTCCAGCCTAGATAGAACAAGCGACCTGAAAAGTGTCAACATGGGCTTGGCATCCCTGGTTTTGAAGGTTCTCATTATCCATCCTGTCATTTTTCTAGCAGATGCAATTGCTACAGTGTTATGGTCCTTGAAGGTGAGATCCTCTGACATGATCACTCCCAGGTCTTTGACATTAGTTTTTCGCTCTATTGTGTGGTTGGAATTTGTTTTATACTCCGATGAGATTTTAATTTCCTCACGTTTTCCATATCGGAGTAATTGAAATTTCTCATCATTGAACTTCATATTGTTTTCTAAAGCCCATTTAAAGATCTGGTTGATGTCTGTTTGGAGTCTTGCAGTGTCTTCAATGGTGGACACTGTCATGCAGATTCGGGTGTTATCTGCAAAGGAAGACACGGCACTGTGGCTTATATACCTGTCTATGTCCGATATGAGGATGAGGAACAAGATGGGAGCGAGTACTGTGCCTTGTGGAACAGATCTTTTCACCGTAGCCGCCTCAGACTTTACTCTGTTGACTACTACTCTTTGTATTCTACTTGTTAGGAAATTATAGATCCATCTACCAACTTTACCTGTTATTCCTTTATCACGCATTTTGTGTGCTATTACACCATGGTCACGCTTGTCAAAGGCTTTTGTAAAGTCTGTGTATATAACATCTGCATTCTATTTGTCTTCTAGAGCATCCAGGACCTTGTCGTAGTGGTCCAGTAGTTGGGACAGACAGGAGCGACCTGCTCTAAACCCATGCTGCCTTGGGTTGTGTAATTGATGGGTATCTAGATGAGTGGCAATCTTGCTTCTTAGAACCCTTTCAAAGATTTTTATGATATGGGACGTTAGTGCTATTGGTCTGTAGTTCTTTGCTATTGCTTTACTGCCCCCTTTGTGGAGTGGGGCTATGTCTGTTGTTTTTAATAACTGCGGGACGACCCCAGTGTCCATGGTCCTTCTCCATAGGATGTTAAAAGCATGTGATAGGGGCTTCTTGCAGTTCTTGATGAACACGGAGTTCCATGAGTCTGGGCCTGGGGCGGAGTGCATGAGCATGTCATTTATCGCCTTTTCGAAGTCATTTGGTGTCAGGGTAATGTCAGATAGGCTTGCGTCTACCAAGTTCTGTGGCACTCTCATAAAAAATTCATTTAGGTCTTCGACTCCCAGTCTGGTTAGCGGCTCGCTAAAAACTGAGTCATACTGGGACTTTAGTAGCTCACTCATTTTCTTGCTGTCATCTGTGTAGGACCCATCCCGTTTAAGTAGGGGCCCAATACTGGATGTTGTTCTCGACTTTGATTTGGCATAAGAAAAGAAATACTTTGGGTTTCTTTCAATTTCATTTATGGCTTTTAGTTCTTCCCGCGTTTCTTGATTCCTGTAAGATTCCTTTAGTTTTAGTTCGATGTTTGCTATTTCTCTGACCAGTGTCTCCATATGTATTTCAGATACAGTGGACCCTCGCTATTCGAACACTCCAAAACTCACCCTCATTCCAGAATGCTGTTCAAGTGCTGTTACCAAACAAATTTATTCCCATAAGGAATGATGTAATTAGATTAGTCCATTTCAGACCCCCAAAAATACACTTATAAAAGCACTTACAATAATAAACTTACATAAAAGGGTGAGTTTTGGAGTGTTCGAATAGCGAGGGTCCACTGTAGTATATTGGCCTCTTGTAGCCACTCTGTTATTCTTTGCCTTCGCCTGTATAGGGAGCGCCTCTCTCTCTTTCTAGTTTACATCTTCTCCTCCTTTTCCTTAAGGGAATTTGCCTTGAGCAAACCTCAAGTGCCACAGAGTTAATTTGTTCTAGACATAGGTTAGGATCTGTGATGCTTAGGCTATCTTCCTAGTTTATATCATTTAGGACTTGGTTTACTTGGTCCCACCTTATGTTTTTGTTATTGAAGTTGAATTTGGTGAAGGCTCCCTTGCGACTGATCACATTTTGTCGGTCTGGGGCCCCCCGCATACATGTCTGGACCTCTATTATGTTATGATCTGAGTACATGTACAGTGGACCCCCGAGTTTCGTAAAAACTTCACTCCTGAAGTCTGCTCAAGTGCCATTACCGAACGAATTTACTCCCTTAAGGAAAAATGTCACGTAGGTTAGTCTATTTCAGACCCCCAAAAATACTTTTCCACAAGCACTTACAATATTATACTTACATAAATGTACGATTTCCGGGGTTTACGAAACTCGGGGGTCCACTGTATATTGTTTTTGATATGATGACATTTCGTATCAGATCATCATTGTTAGTGAAGATGAGGTCCAGCGTATTCTCCAATCTTGTAGGCTCTATTATTTGCTGGTTTAAGGTGAATTTGGTGCAGAGATTTAAAAGCTCGTGTGTGTGCGAGTTTTCATCTGAGCTGCCTCCTGGTGTTATCTCTACTACCACATTGTTTGCAATATTCCTCCATTTTAGGTGCCTTAGGTTGAAATCTCCCGGAGCAAGATGTTGGGGGGGGCAGGAGCTGGAATAGTATCAGCCTCCTTCTCATCCCTTAGTGACAGCTAAGAAAATAATACCAAAAGCAAAATATAAAATCATGGGGCTTTCACATTTCCAAATTCAAGAGTAGGAAAAATTTAAAAGCATCACAGGCTGCACAACTCTGACATACCTTTCCATTACAACTGAGATTCCTAAACCATCAGGAATAAGCAGATACCCCTTTTGTTCACATCAAAGAAAACACTTCAGACAAGAAATTGGCTTTGGATGTTCACAATCCATGCCAGGTACTGACAATGAGCTACACCCCCCAGCTGCCTATCCTTGCTGTCAGCAAGGATAGCATTCCAAATAAATATCAAACATTTTCCATCGAATCCTAAACTTAGCTGGGCTTAAACCATAGATCTATGTGACCAACACAGGTATCAATAATGTAGATCTATGTGGGATACTGTGAAAGCATTAAATGGATTGTGTATGATTAAGCAATAATGTGCACATTACACAATTTTAGCAAGATTAAGTCAGACTGCCAAATTAGTTTAGGATGCAAAGGAAAATTTGCATACTATATTAATTCAAGGAAATACTGGTATATACATCAAGATATAAAACTACTGAACAAATCTCTTTCAAGATAGTTCAGTTTGTTTGGCTGACTTAATAGGCAAGACATAACCACTATTACTCAGTACACATACTATCTTTTTTTCTGGTATTTTCTGCTATTTTATTATTAAAGTACTACTATTTTTTAACCTTGTAAAACTGTGCATATATTAACTTCAGTCATCCTTGAAATACTGAGCAAATTATTGCTTTTCAGTCAGCACCATAACTAAGCTGCAATTATGCCCATCTTTGTAAAGTACATTTTGTACTGATGTACAGTAGACCGTCATTTAGCACGAGATTATGTTGCACGTTATGGGTATTGCACAATTGAAGATTTGCGACACATTATTATCTTACACGACGTAAAGATGATATTACACGGTTCGGCAGGAGGGGAAAAATTTTGAGCGCGCGGTCGCCCACGGTGGGTTAAACCATTGAGTCAGTGGGGGAGTCCTACTGCTACCCCAGCCACCCTCACCCACCCACGCATCCCTAACATTGCAGCAGTTACATGAGCAGTTCCATGTTGCTGCTAAACTAGCAGACTTTTTCACTGAAGAGGACCCTGACAAAGCTAGAAGCAGGGCTTTGAAACGGGGTCTAGACCAGCTGATGATGCCTTACCGTCAGCTGTATAATGTAATGCAGAATAAAAGAGCCCAGAGATCCATTACAGAATTTATGCACACTCCAATACAACCATCGACTTCAGCACCAGAACCTCTACCATCCACTTCTACCGACAACCAACAAGCATCCACCTCAGCCCAGTAGGGCCACACCATCCATATCCACTCTTCACTACCATCCACAAACATCATTACCCACAATTTAAGGTAAGAAATACTATTATTTCTATTGCATTTGTAGTCTTAAGCAGTAATATATCACGACAATGCACTACAATTACATATCCACCTCAGCCCAGTAGGGCCACACCATCCATATCCACTCTTCACTACCATCCACAAACATCATTACCCACAATTTAAGATAAGAAATACTATTATTTCTATTGCATTTGTAGTCTTAAACAGTAATATATCACGACAATGAACTACAATTACATATTCGCCTTCAATTTTTGCAAGATCTGTTGGTCTAAAAAAACTTGTTTGGCTTTTTGGGGACTCCCAGGAACGTAACCCCATTTTTCCCATAAGTTCTTTTAATTATTTAACACGAAAATTATCTAACACGACTTTTTCAGGAACGTAACTACCGTGCTAAATAACGGTCTACTGTATTGTCTTTTAATAACTTATCATCACATCAGCTGATTAATAGTCAATGGGCAAAATCCTAGTGTTCATGTTCATACCCCATAAATACATTTATGTGTTTTCTTTTTTGGGCCTCTCTACCTTGGTATACATTATTATTATAATCCAAACTAAGTGCTAAACCACCAGGGTCATAGAGACCTTGGTATACAGTACAGTATATTTACAAAAAAAATCTTGGATAGTTTACCTCTTCTGTATGGCTCGATGAGTACATCAGCATTAGTACAAATTTTTTTTACAATGTTTCTTCCCTCTGGCTTCTTCACATCTAAAACAATAGAATGTTTTCCACGGCCTAAACGGTCAACATCTGGTGTTCTTGGCTGTAAAATGTAATATTTTTTTAATTTCCAGATTATACCAATTTACAGTATTTAGGGCAAACATATATAAATGCAGTTTTTCTTAACAACAGCAAAATGACCAGCTTGACACCATTAGTGAGAGACTACCTATTTAAAAGAAAAATGCAAGCAGTGATATAAGGTAAAAAATGTCCTCTTATATTAATAATCTTTATTTTTTAAAATACGTATATTCATATACAGTGGACCCTCGGTTAACGAAATTAATCCGTTTCAGGAGCTATTACTTAATCTAAATCTTTCGTAATCCGAACCCTTATTTCCCATAAGAAATAATGTAAATACAATTAATCATTTTTTTTTTTTTTTATTAACACATTGGCCGATTCCCACCAAGGCAGGGTGGCCCGAAAAAGAAAAACTTTCATCATCATTCACTCCATCACTGTCTTGCCAGAAGGGTGCTTTACACTACAGTTATAAAACTGCAACATTAACACCCCTCCTTCAGAGTGCCGGCACTGTACTTCCCATCTCCAGAACTCAAGTCCGGCCTGCCGGTTTCCCTGAATCCCTTCATAAATGTTACTTTGCTCACACTCCAACAGCACGTCAAGTATTAAAAACCATATGCCTCCATTCACTCCTATCAAATACGCTCACACATGCTTGCTGGAAGTCCAAGCCCTCGCACACAAAACTTCCTTTACCCCTCCCTCCAACCTTTCCTAGGCTGACCCCTACCCCGCCTTCCCTCCACTACAGATTTATACACTCTCGAAGTCACTCTGTCTCGTTCCATTCTCTCTACATGTCCAAACCACCTCAACAACCCCTCCTCAGCTCTCTGGACAATCGTTTTGGTAATCCCGCACCTCCTCCTAATTTCCAAACTCCGAATTCTCTGCATTATATTCACACCACACATTGACCTCAGACATGACATCTCCACTGCCTCCAGCCTTCTCCTCGTTGCAACATTCATCACCCATGCTTCACACCCATATAAGAGCGTTGGTATAACTATACTCTCATACATTCCCCTTTACTTCCATGGACAAGGTTCTTTGTCTCCACAGACTCGAAGTGCTCCACTCACCCTTTTCCCTCATCAATTCTATGATTCACCTCATCCTTCATAGACCCATCCGCGACATGTCCACTCCCAAATATCTGAATACATTCACCTCCTCCATACTCTCTCCCTCCAATCTGATATCCAATCTTTTGTCACCTATTCTTTTTGTTATCCTCATCACCTTACTCTTTCCTATATTCACTTTTAATTTTCTTCTTTTACACACCCTACCAAATTCATCCACCAACCTCTGCAACTTCTCTTCAGAATCTCCCAAAGCACAGTGTCATCAGCAAAAAGCAACTGTGACAACTCCCACTTTGTATTTGCTTCTTTATCTTTTAGCCCAACACCTCTTGCCAAGACCCTCGCATTCACTTCTCTTACAACCCCATCTATAAATATATTGAACAACCACGGTGACATCACACATCCTTGTCTAAGGCCCACTTTTACTGGGAAATAGTCCCTTCCCTCCTACACACTCTAACCTGAGCCTCACTATCCTCATAAAAACTCTTCACTGCTTTCAGTAACCTTCCTCCTATTCCATACACCTGCAACATCTGCCACATTGCCCCCTATCTACCCTATCATACGCCTTTTCCAAATCCATAAATGCCACAAAAACATCTTTACCCTTATCCAAATACTGTTCACCTATATGTTTCACTGTAAACACTTGGTCTACACACCCCTACCTTTCCTAAAGCCCCTTGTTCATCTGCTATCCTGCTTTCTGTTTTACTCTTAATTCTTTCAATAATAACTCTACCATACACTTTACCAGGTACACTCAACAGACTTATTCCCCTATAATTTTTGCACTCTCTTTTGTCCCCTTTGCCTTTATACAAAGGAACAATACACGCTCTCTGCCAATCCCTAGGTACCTTACCCTCTTCCATACATTTATTAAATAATAGCACCAACCACTCCAAAATTATATCCCCACCTGCTTTTAACATTTCTATCTTTATCCCATCAATCCCAGCTGCCTTACCCCTTTCATTCTACCCACTGCCTCACGAACTTCCCTACACCCACAACTGGCTCTTCCACACTCCTACAAGATGTTATTCCTCCTTGCCCTACACACGAAATTACAGCTTCCCTGTCTTCATCAACATTTAACAAATCCTCAAAATATTCTCTCCATCTTCCCGATACCTCTAACTCTCCATTTAATAACTCTCCTCTCCTATTTTTAACTGTCAAATCCATTTGTTCTCTAGGCTTCCTTAACTTATTAATCTCATTCCAAAACTTTTTCTTATTTTCAACAACATTTGCTGATAACATCTCACCCACTCTCTCATCTGCTCTCTTTTTACATTGCTTCACCACTCTTTTAACCTCACTTTTTCTCTCCATATACTCTTCCCTCCTTGCATCACTTCTACTTTGTAAAAACCTCTCATATGCTAACTTTTTCTCCCTTACTACTCTTTTTACATCATCATTCCACCAATCGCTCCTCTTCCCTCCCGCACCCACTCGCCTGTAACCACAAACTTCTGCTGAACACTCTAACACTACATTTTTAAATCTACCCCATACATTTTCGACCCCATTGCCTACACTCTCACTAGCCCATCTATCCTCCAATAGTTGTTTATATCTTACCGTAACTGCCTCCTCTTTTAGTTTATAAACCTTCACCTCTCTTTTACTTACTGATTCTATTTTCCTTGTATCCCATCTACCTTTTACTCCCACTGTAGCTATAACTAAAAAGTGATCTGATATATCTGTGGCCCCTCTATAAACATGTACATCCTGAAGTCTACTCAACAGTCTTTTATCTACCAATACATAGTCCAACAAACTACTGTCATTACGCCCTACATCATATCTTGTATACTTATTTATCCTCTTTTTCTTAAAATATGTATTACCTATAACTAAACCCCTTTCTATACAAAGTTCAATCAAAGGGCTCCCATTATCATTTACACCTGGCACCCCAAACTTACCTACTACACCCTCTCTGCATGTTTCTCCCACTTTAGCATTTAGGTCCCCTACCACAATTACTCTCTCATTTGGTTCAAAAGTTCCTATACATTCGCTTAACATCTCCCAAAATCTCTCTCTCTCCTCTACACTCCTCTCTTCTCCAGGTGCATACACGCTTATTATGACCCACTTTTCGCATCCGACCCTTATTTTAATCCACATAATCCTTGAATTTACACATTCATATTCCCTCTTTTCAATCCCTCTAATCAATCCACAAAAAAATATTCACCAAAAATAAAATATAAATAACATTTACTTACCTTTATTGAAGAGACTTGCAGGCATCTGGAGGATAGGGAGGATTACAGGGGCATGAATGCTACACTCCCTACATGCCTGCTACACTCCCTGCATGCCTGCTACACTCCCTGCATGAATGCTACACTCCCTGCATGCCTGCTACACTCCCTGCATGCCTGCTACACTCCCTGCATGCCTGCTACACTCTCTGCATGCCTGCTACACTCCCAGCATGCCTGCTACACTCCCTGCATGAATGCTACACTCCCTGCATGAATGCTACACTCCTGCATGCCTGCTACACTCCTGCATGAATGCTACCTGACTCTCCTGCATGCCTGCTACACTCCCTGCATGAATGCTACACTCCCTGCATGCCTGCTACACTCCCTGCATGAATGCTACACTCCCTGCATGCCTGCTACACTCCTTGCATGCCTGCTACACTCCCTGCATGCCTGTTACACTCCCTGCATGCCTGCTACACTTCCTGCATCCCTGCTGCATTCCCTGCATGCCTGCTACACTCCCTGCATGCCTGCTACAATCTCTGCATGCCTGCTACACTCCCTGCATGAATGCTACACTCCCTGCATGCCTGCTACACTCCCTGCATGCCTGCTACACTCCCTGCATGCCTGCTACATTCCCTGCATGCCTGCTACACTCCCTGCATGCCTGCTACACTCACTGCATGAATGCTACACTCCCTGCATGAATGCTACACTCCCTGCATGAATGCTACACTCCCTGCATGAATGCTACACTCCCTGCATGAATGCTACACTCCCTGCATGAATCCTACCACAGGGGTGCCACTAGGAAGCTTCTTTGGACCCATGGTGACTTATTTCACAGTGACAATCACTAAACCACCAAAAAAGACACCAAATGTATTGTGAATGTTTGAAAGAGCGCGCTGGGTAATGTTCTCTCAATGGTAAACAACGCTTCACTGGCGTCTTGCGCAGGCGCAGGCCAGGCGCGGAGCAGTCGGACAGGTCTAATACGTTTCGCTAACCGAGGATTTTTTCGGTAACTGATACCGAAAAAAGCTTTCGGTAACCGATTTTTTCGTTAACTAAGCCTTTCGTTACCCGAGGGTCCACTGTATTATTATTACAGTGGTACACCGAGTTTCGTACTTTATTCGTTCCAGAAGGCTGTTCAAGTGCCGTTACTGAACGAATTTGTTCTCATAAGGAATAATGTAAATTAGATTAGTCCGTTTCAGACCCCCAAAAATACACTTACAAAGGAACTTACAATAATACACTTACATAAATGTTCGAGTTGGGAGCAGTACAAAACTCGGGGTACCACTGTATTATTATTATAATTATAACTAAGCGCTAAACCTACAAGGGTCATACAGCGCTTCAGGGTAGGGTGTGCTAATGGTGTAATACGTTTGATCAGAGACCAGCAAAGGTGAAGAGTATGCTAGAGGTAGAGATAGTAATGGCGGTGAGTGAGGAGTGTTAAAGGGAAGTAGTAGTATAATCAATGTTGGTGTAATAAAGCTGTTGCTGACAAAAAGGCAAAGAGGAAGTCCTTGTCAAAGGTGGAGCTGTCAGCAAGGTCAGATAAAGTAAGGGTGTTAGAGCGGTGACGACCCCGGAGGTAAATTCTGCTTGCTCACTGGTAGACAGGACAGTATTAGAATATGGCAAACTGAAAACGAAACTCTCAAAGAGTGGCGCTGTGCTCTTCTCCATGAGATACCCATGAGTGAAACGCGAGTGTCTGATATGAAGGCGGGAAAGCAGAGTATCCCAAATACAACAGCAATGATACCTGGAGTATACCTGGAGAGAGTTTCAGGGGTCAATGTCCCCACGGCCTGGTCTGTAACCAGGCCTTGCGGTGGATCAGGACCTGATCAACCAAGCTGTTACTGCTGGCCACACGCAAGCTGACAAAAGTACACTTACATAATTGTTCGAGTTTGGAGCATTACGAACTCCGGGGGTCCACTGTACATTATTTAGGTATGCATACTGGTCAGAGAGCCCATCGTAAGTCTGAGTCGTCAGTAAACGAGTACGTCGTTAAGTGAGGAGAGGCTATATTCAGAGGTACATAAAACAAAATAGTACGTACTGTAATTTTTTTTTAATGAGCAGGCTAAAACTTAAGATAAAAGAACAAATGTAAAATAAGGTAATGGCAAATAAACCCTCAATTTAATGGACTTTGGAAATACAGACAAAATCCAAGGGGCCAAATGATTTGGAAACAATGGAAAATCTGCTGGTTACAGAACTGTCTGTTTTTAAGATTACAAAATCTCATCTGTATCCACCCCCTGTCTTCCTTACCAGTCATCTGCTTTCCCTCCAATTAGTCCATTAAAAACAGTTTATCACTTCATAAAAATTAATAGATTCATGGGAAACTGCTAAACCTGTAGGGGTCATACAGTGCCTGATAGCAAGTACAGTATTTCAAGACATTTATTATTTATACATACAGTATACACAGGATGCTATTATACTGTACAATCTTACCTTGTCTACTCTAATGATACTTGCACCAAAATCTGCCATAATCATGCCACAAAATGGTGCAGGGGCTAGTCCTGCCATCTCAACGACTCTTATACCAAGTAAAGCCATCCTGGAATTACAGTAGATTCAAAGGATGCTACATTCTAAAGGTTCATAACCTATTCCAATGCTAAGAAATTTGCACTACTGTATTCGAAAGTAATGTAAGAAAAATATAGGTTTATTGGACTTGGTTATCCATTATATATGAAGGATTAAGATGGATTATTACTACATAGTTAATGAGACATGCTAAACCAGTACAGTAATGTCATGGGGAATGAAAGGCAATTAGGCTTGTTCCATGGAAAGGAGGGTATCTTAATTATAGTTGGAATTAAAGAATATTAAGTTGGTTTCAAAGCTGAGATGTCATTTTGGTGTGCAAATGATAAGAATCATATTGCAACCTAGCCTAACAAAACCAAGCTAATATTGAGTTGAGGGGCTCCAACAAATTAATCCTTTATTTTCATTTTTAAAACATAAGTAATCTATCAATAGCCCAGCAAAAACATTTATTATGTATTATTTATTATGTAACCAGAACAGGTGACTCAGCAGCCCAATACTAATGTGAAGGTCCAATAATACAAACACCCGAGTAATGTCTCCTAAGTTTACACTGGGTTACATTGGATGTTGGGTTGGGATGGGTTAGGTTAGGTTATTTTAGTTGTAATAGTTTAATAAGGGCCTTTTTCGAATACAATATTTCTATTAAAGACAAAAAAATACCCCTTATCAGTTTTTTCTATTTTGCATAAAATATAATTATTTCCACTGCACAAACAAATCAATATTACACACTTACCAATATAAATTTTTGTGACACATGATGGAGCCTCCTAAACCCAATATTTATCTGAATGATATGTATGTTTTCTAAGGTAGTAGGTTGATAGACAGCAACCATTCAGGGAGGTACTACTGTCCTGTCACAGGAGCACAAAATGGAAGCCTGTTAATTTTTTTGCACTTTTTTAAGACTGCTGGTCTCTTGTTCGTCTCATGAACACCTAATACGTATGTCGTGAAAATATTACAAATACTTACTTAATTCAGTATACACATACCTCCACTTTCCTGTATCCTTTTTTAATACTAGTTCTTAATCCTGTAATATTTCTTATTCAATCTAATAAGCTGGTCTGAGACCTGGTCTTGGGGAAAATTATAATACATTCATGGGGGAGTGTTAAACCTGTAGGGATCATACAACGCAAGGGAGGCATTCAGGTTCATTCCAAGGAAGGGGAGGACAGATTCAATTCCTTCGATCAAGAGCCCCCCACCAGCACCAATGAACCTCCACTGAGGTGATAATCACAGAACCACTGAAGATAAGAGATGACGTTGCTGCACAACCAAAATAAACGTACTATTTTCGCTAATGTCTCACAAGTTGACAATCCGCATAAGATAATACTTACCTCTTCCGTGGTGTACATTATTATTACAATCAAAATCAAGCGCTAAACCCACAAGGGTCATACAGCGTACACAGGTTGAATGATCCGAATTATAAAGTGTAAACTAATGCAGAGTTCCGCCGAGGAGTCGGTAACTATAGCTGAAACAAATCACATTGTTTGAATTTATTTGAGTTATCCTAGGTCAAATCTACGTACTATGTAGTGCGCCCATAAAATTTGTCTGCCTGGAAGACTTGCAAAAAATTTAATCTTTTGTAGTATAATAATAAGGTATTAAAAGGACCCCAATGGAAATAAGTCACTTTGTCTGACTTTTTTAGGGTTATCCTAGGTTCTCTACACATATACTGCTATGTATGACAATCTATGTAACTGTATTTATGTATACCTGAATAAACTTACTCAACTACCTAAAATCATACCTTAGCAACAGAAACCAATATGTGTACACAAATGGAGCTAGCTCCACCGCGCAAACTATTACCGTAGGTGTCCCACAGGGAAGTGTTCTTGGCCCACTACTCTTTCTCATTTACATTAACGACCTACCAAATGCATCTCAACTACTCAAACCCATACTTTTTGCAGATGACACTACATACGTTATCTCACACCCTAGCCCAGACATACTAGCCAACACTGCAAATACTGAATTGCAGAAAATATCTACCTGGATGATGACCAACAAACTTACTCTCAATATTGATAAAACATATTTTATCCAGTTTGGGAACAGAGCTACAAACGCACCACTTAACATAATGATAAACGGGTCCCCTATCGCAAAACTCACAGAGGAAAATTCTTAGGAATCCATCTTGACAGTGGCCTCAAATTTCAGACACATATACAACAAATTTCCAAGAAAGTCTCAAAGACCGTGGGAATACTATTCAAGATACGGTACTATGTTCCACAACCAGCTCTCCTTACCCTATATCACTCACTCATTTACCCATACCTCACCTATGGAATCTGCGCATGGGGCTCTACATCAATAACTCATCTCAGACCACTAATAACACAACAAAAGGCAGCAGTTAGAATGATAACAAATTCACACTCCAGACAACATACTCCACCAATATTCAAAAACCTAAACTTACTCACCATACAAGACATCCATACTTTTTACTGTGCCTATTACATACATAGAACACTCTATGCAAATATTAACCCACCACTCAAACTTCTCCTTACCAATTTTAACAGGACACATGACCATAACACTAGACACAGATCACTCCTCGATGTTCCCCGTGTCCATCTAACACTATGTAAAAACTCAATGCATATAAAAGGCACGAAAATTTGGAATTCATTACCTGTCATTGCCAAAGAAACCCTGCCTGTATCCCAATTCAAAACGATGCTAAAAAATCACCTTCTCACAAAAAGCTAAATGCTCAATATCATTCTCAACAAAGTAGAATAATCACTTAATGTAAAAACCTGACTAATCACTTAAATGTAAAAACCTGTTATGAATAATACATACTAAGCTAACTATTACCATAACATTTACATTATAATGACCACGTAAACTGTAACTGCAATGCAACTAATTGTTTTAAATTGTTATCTCACTCAATTAGTTGCATTGCTACAATTAATTGATATGTTCAACTTATATTCAAACTTTATAACTTAGATACACAATTATACTTATTTTATAAATTGTCAACCATAACTTTTTACCATGTAGTCTAGAATAAAGTAGTCTTAAGAATGCCCGCAATGCACAGCATATTAGGGGCTTTTGGCATGTACATCTCATTAAGAACTATATCTTGTCTACCATGTATCATTGTACCATGTCTCAATAAAGTATTATTATTATTATTATTAACTTACTTAACCTCTTCTTGTTTGGGGTTTTACGGGCCAGTGTCAGCTTTCACCTATTCGAACCCTACTCGATTATGTAAGTATTGTCCAGAGGTGGGCGATGTAAGTAAGTAAGTAAGTTTATTCAGGTATACACAAATACATTTACATAGATTATCATACATAGCAGCATATGTGTAGAGAACCTAGGATAACCCAAAAAGTCAGACAAAGGGAAGGGAAACTAGTTTCTTTTGTAAATAGAAATAGGAATTAAAAGTCCTCAATTAAGACAGATGAACCCCCTTGCCTAAACTCCAGCAAAGAGGGACACCAACGCTGAGTTCAATAACCGGCTTTCCACCTAAACTAGAATATACGCAGAGCCAAAAAATGGAGCTGATGAATGGTGTCTCCTAGAATGTACTCATCGAGCAGAATAAGATAAGGACAAGCATCCCAGAGAGAACGAGATAAATTTATAACCTATGACCATGAGAGAGCGAGACATCTGCTGGTGCAGAAATGTACGCGAATTTACTCTGTTGCAGCTTCTTCTTCTTCTTCTTCGTTGGGGTTTTATAGGGCCACTGACAGCATACGCCGTATCGAGTCCTGCCATCCAACGCTCGGAGAAGGAACCTCAGCCAAATTGGAAGGATGTTAGAATAATAACTGCGTATTATATGTCCTTAATGTGCCCTGAAGCCAGAAAGAATGTGCAGGTACAGGCCAATATCTCCTGACGGTCTGGAGGATCAAACACCTCCCCATTAAGAAGGAGAGGTAGGGTTAAAGATTGCACCCCAAACATGTGCAAGGCCGCTCGGAGAACAGTCCGTGCAGAGTGATAGCGTGGGCACCACAGGAGGAAGTGTTCCACAGTCTCAGGCTGTGAGGGACACCACGGGCAGTACGGAGAGTCCGTCATTCGAAGGCGGTGTAGATGAGCCGCCAGTCGTGAGTGTCCAACCCGGAGGCGAGTCAGTGCAACATCCACGGAGCGATTGGGATGGCGAGCCCAAGGGCAGGGACCATTGAAAGATCGGACAGAACTCAGTGCCGAAGTAGAGAGGGAGCGTACCAGTTCCTTCTGCCACAAATGACGGATTGCCTTCCAAACAGTCCTTGTGAAATCACTGCGGCCCAGCGCAAGAGAGGTAATGGAAGGAAGTGCATGTGCAAGGGAGGCTGCACGATCGGCCACTTCATTGCCCCGAATGCCAACATGGGCAGGTACCCACTGAAGGAAGATGCTCCAATCTGGACTTCGCACAAAACGTAGGATAAGAGACTGCGTCTGTCGGACAAGGACACGTAGGGACCGTGGACGAGCAGAACACAAAAGTGCTAGGGAAGATTGGGAATCAGAGAAGAGAACCAAAGGCTGAGGAGGGAGGTGAGCAAGGACAAAGACCAAGGCCTGATGAATGGCGAAGAGCTCCCCTGCTAGGACCGAGTGAGCGGAGTCCAACCGCCAAGTTTGACACAGAGAAAGATCAGCAAAGAATGCAGCAGAAGAAGTAGAAGGGGGGGAATTTCGTGCTGAGCCGTCCGTGTAGATGGAGAAGGCAGAACCACATGTGACAGCACGAAACTCTTCAAAGAGAATTGCAGCTATCTGGGGGAGTTTCCTGTTCCTAGAGGGCCAATCCAGGTGGATGTACTGTGTCAGGTCCATCCACTCTGTTGCAGCTGCTGGTGCTGTTGAGGGTTTCTAGGGTCACTATTTCTTACGCCGTATTGAACCTTGCTTCCTAGTTTCTGGGGAAGAAATAATATCAAAGCTGATATAGGTAACTGAGAATAGAAACGGAAACGGAAAATTTCCAATTAAGTCAGGTTGACCCCACGCCTGAACCCCAACTTCAAAATGAGTTACTAATCTTGTTGATAGGACTGTTAGGAACTATTGCAGCTCACTTGGGACAATATCATAATTTATAATTATCATGGAGGCGCCCTAAACCCATATGATTTATACAAGAAAATGAGAAACAATGAAGTTTGATTCAACGAAGGGAAGGGCAGGTCCAATTCCTTGGATCAAAAGCCCTCACCAGCATCAAGGAAACTTCCTGAGAGGTCTAGCTTCTAATATTATGAAAACCATAATAATGAAAAAAAAAATCAATTGAGGAAGAATGATATTGATACCAGTCTCCGTCTACATATCATCATTTTATGAAGGAAGAGTTACATTTTTATGGTGCATCCAACAGGCCCCGTGGCCTGGTGGCAAAAGCTCTCCTTCACACGGTGAGGGTCCGAGTTCGATTCCTGGCGAAGGGGTGGAAACATCGGACGTGTTTCCTTACACCAGTTGTCTGTGTTCACCCATCGGTAAAATGGGTACCTGGGTGTTAGTTGACTTGTGTGGGTCGCATCCTGGGACAAAACTGATCTAATTTGCCCGAAATGCTCAGCATAACAAGTGGCTTTCTATATAGCAGTATGTCAATGATGTCAACTATGGTCTGTATACCTTGTACATGTACTTGTAGTAAATAAAGATATTATTATTATTATTATTATTATTATTATTATAAATACTTCAATCGCATTGACAATATAAAAACTTAACCTACTGTAAATAACTCACAATCACTGTGACTTGCTTGATTTACATAGCAACTTTGCCTGTCTCTTAGACCAGTGTGTATTTGACACATATTAAATATTTGTTCAGTGTAATGCTTTTAATTAAATGCATTATGTAGCCAACTTCTGTATTGCTAAAACTGAAAGTATAATTTTCCTAAATAGTTCATTACTACTGAAACTTGCTTAGCTAAGAATATGCACCCATTATGCACCTCTGTAATCTATTTGACTACATCCCACGAGATAGATAATTGTGAGCAAAATAAACTTATCATATTAAGTCCCTTGTAAGGTGGTTGGGTTTCCTACGTCTGTCGACTGCAAGAGGAATCATCAATTACAAAAATCAGAAATACAGAAAGAAAAACATAAGCCTCCAAATAATGTAATTGAATTTCGTCGCCACAAACTTAGAGAGGTAGACATAGACCCTACCTGAGGCGGTGACGTCTTCCCATAAGATACATCAAAGTCGCAGAACGAACAATAGATATCGTGATAAGATAAGTTTGATGTAAGTCAAGTATACAGATGCTTAAATAATCGTTTTTAAATGTACAGAACGGTTTAAATCAGCACAATATTATAATGTAGTGGTGTTAAATTATGAACATTGAACCTAAAACGAAGATAAATATGCTGATAAGTTATATGTAGGCTAAGAATATGAACGTTTTTTCTTAAATTTTCACAACGGCTGTATTAAGCAAATTATTATAAGCACAAAGAGGTGATAAATTATGAATGTTTAACTTAGTATGATGAAGAGGAAGAAAACTGCCCAGATTATTAACCAGAAGGTTAGTAACCCAGGATAACCCAACGAGACTAAATAATCGTGGCTTATATCTATTGGGATCCTTTGATCCCCTTCCCTCTCCACTGAACCTATTTCGACACTCCATCTCACTCTAATAACCCTCCAACTCCCTCATCACTCTAAATCATTCACAATCGTCGCTTACTACCCAAACTCACTCCCACGCCCCTCGCTAATTCACTCCCACACCAACTCACTCCCACAAACCCTCCAAGTCATTCTCGCATCCCATCTACTCACTCCCACACCTTACTAACTCACTTCCACACCTTACTAACTTACTCCCACACCTTACTAACTCACTCCCACACCTTACTAACTAACTCCCACACCTTACTAACTCACTCCCCCACCTTACCAACTCCCACACCCCAGCAACTTACTCCCACACCTTACTAACTCACTCCCACACCTTACCAACTCCCACACCCCAGCAACTTACTCCCAGCACCCCATCAACTCACTTTTACATCCCTCCAACTCACTCTTAAATACCCGCAACTCACTCTTATATCCTTCCAACTCATTCCCACACCCCACTATCACACTCGGTCACCCACAACACCCATGCACTCTTGTAACCCACCACAAACTTAATATTATTAAGAGAAAACTCACATGTTGACATTAAAATACATTGGAGGGATTGGCTATATATTTCGACCTCCAAATGAGGTCCTCGTCAGCGTATTTCTTTACACAGTGAATTTTCATGTTTATAGCTATCAGAGGAGATAGAAGAGAGGGAGAACAAAGACGATTTTTTAAAATTGCCTCACACACACACACATATATATATATATAGTAAATATTTTCATTTATGTTAATGTAAAAATTAATAATTATGTACCAAATATATTTTAGATAAATTTACAATAAATTAATAATTTACAAACACAATGAAATATATATTTTTGGGGGGTTAGGTTCAGAGTGATTTTTGCAAAATTATTGCATACACAAATTTTCGCTTGCCTTATTCGGCAAGATGAGCATTGCTATTTAAGCTGGTCCACTGGAGGAGTCTGCAAGGATGTCCCACCGCATTTCTGTGTCAGTGAACCTGGGGTCTTGAGCTCCTACCGCGTCTCTCAAGCGTTCGGGGACAATCTTCTTGACTAATCCACTGGAAGCCAAACACGAAGACAGAAATGCAGGTAAAGTTACCTGCGTTGTGTTGAGCACCCCTATACCTCCCAGTCGCACTGAGAGGGTTGCATGATCCGGTCCTCCACACTACCACTCTCTGAAAACTTACCCTACTTCTCCTGTTGTTGCCCTTGCAACGTTGCACAGCTCCTGATGACGCACTGAGAAGTGTGAAGGTACTTGAGCTAAAGATTTCCACCCCCCCGTGACTTGTCTTGCATTGTTTAAGATCGCCTGTCTGCGATTGCTTTGCATATATATATATATATATATATATATATATATATATATATATATATATATATATATATATATATATATATATATATATATATATATATATAAGAAGGTACCACCTCTAGAACTTTACTTGGGACCCTCATCCTCAGAGAAGACAATAAACGTACCTCAGGGAAAACTCAAGGTTCTCTCTGGAGCTGTTTGAATATTTTCTTCTTCTACCACCCCCTATATTTTATATTACATGTGAACTTTATTAATAGACAGAATACATTGACAGAAAACATAAACATGAATACATTGGTACAATGAATCAAAGGTTATGAATCTCCTCCCGTTCCGCCGAAGCCAGACGCGAGCCCAGTATGCAGCAGGCATTTCCCCTCATGATGCTTTGGCCCGCCTCATGATGAGCGAAAACACATGACGCTCTAGTCCACTGAACCACACAATCCTTAAAAGTAGCGCATCCAGTAGAACTGAATGTTGTACTCGCTACCCAAGGATATACGGTGGTCCTTGGTAAGTTTGTGGTGCTGATTCCAAATATATAATTGGTTTTGCTTGATTGACTCTAGTTTTCGATAAATTTGGTATCCGATTGAAAATCATAAAATATGTGAAAAATATATTGATCAGACGGAGCTAACTTACAAATCGCATTGAAATTATTTTTTAGATCTTTATAATAACAGATTAACATAGTAAGATAATTCAGATACCACTAATTACTACATATGAAAACGTTGTTCGTACGATTTTCTTCTATGTTGGTCATTTGCACAGTTTTGTTGAGTGAGTAATTGGAAGAGATGCATATTGGTTACCATTGTGCAATAAGACACATTTCAAGATTCTAATGAAGCTGTCAATAAACAGCCACCAATCTCCTGGTCGATATTCAAGAGTTATAAGAAGAAGTCCAGGGATGATATTGCATTATACAAGTTCTTGATCTTGGCTAAAGTAAGGAAGGAGTTCAACCTCTCTTGTCTGATAAGCTGTTATTTTAACTTCTTGTTGTAGACAGTTCTTTTCTTTTAGTCTGGATACTAAAAGTTCAGATGCTTGTTTTGATAGACTGAGGTCATGTATCAGATCATTGAGTTCTTCTTGGAAGAACTGCTGGGATGTTGAAATGTTTACTTCATAGTCACTTCCACTGTTATCACCTGTGTTACATCCTAAACCCCGAGTTTCTTCAACATCTGACAACGAAAGGTCAAGCAGTGTTGTAAATACTGGTATGTCTTCACTGTGTGGCACAGGTCTCCTTGCTGATTCCAAATCTGGATATTCCCACTTTATTTTTTTTGTTTCTATTGAAATCTTTCACATTCTCCATATAAAAATAACAATCGTCATGATGGGTTTTCAGTTCTCTCCACACCATAGGCACACCAAAGTTTAAACTTTCCCTTGGCCTATTTTTCCACCGTCATAAACATTCTACACAGGTTTGGCAAACCATATGAAGAACCCAAGACTTGTCTTGTTCTTCAAGCGCCACTCCAAACTTAGCAAGAAAAGCTTGTTTAACAAAATCTGTGATTTATTTTTTATTTTTGCAAAGAGTATTAGCCACATACGTTGCAAAATGCAGTGGGATTGTTTAAGCAGACTCTTCGTGAAGAACTCATGTTCATCTGGAAAAATAAAATATAGGTTACACTATTGTTAGTTTAATATCTTTATTATGCACTCCATACCCATCCTTACACTATTGTCACGTGGTCGCTTTTGATACAACTCCTTTCTTTAAATATTAAATAATTTAAAAATAAAATTCTAGTCTCTATTAAAACTATTTGTATATACAAATTGTCACTATATATATATATATATATATATATATATATATATATATATATATATATATATATATATATACACACACACGCGTTATGGCTAAGTTCCCTGTTAATTGAGGGTAGGTATGCAATATCTGACAAACTAGAGACAATTTGAAATACCTACCATTTTCGAATTCAGCATCCCCAAAATACCTTAAATACCTTCAGATATTTTTAGCAACGATTTTTTTTGTTGACCAGTGCGCTGACAAAATTTCTCTCCCCCTCATTTTTTTTATTCTCTGCATTTAATGCAGTTATCGAATGTTGAGAGGCTATTGCAACATTGACTCTGCACTGTTCTTAGCTTTATGTATTCTAAGATATATACTGAATCGTAGTTCAAATTTCTATCCCCTCTCTTATCATCTTTGATGATGGAAATATCTTCATAAAAATTTCACCTCTATGTATGGAATTGAACCATCTTAAACAATGGTAATTCTCAAGTAATAGAAACTCCAGCTCTGTTGGAATGACGTCTTTGAAGTTCCCGTAGCTGCTCAACGCTCATTGTGTTGCTGAAGTCTCTCATATCAGGCTGACACATTTCAACACTATATATGAAATTCACCCTGTTTGGTGAATTGTGACAGAGAAGCATAGCCAGTGGCGTGCAGAGGTCTGGTGATGCCCGGGGCCAACTCCTTGATTGTAATAATATTGGTAGAAATACCGACAATATGTTAAGTAAAGGACACAATTGCACTAATGTGACATTTATTGTGGCACGTTTCGCTCTCCAGGAGCTTTCTCAAGCCGTTACAAGCGATAAATGGACATAGTTGGTATATATATACTGTCAAGGTGAGGTGAAACACTAGTGGTGTTAGATAGTAGTGATATACATAGTAGTAAATCAATAGTGAGTAGTAGTAGATAGTAGGAGTAAACAATAGGTTAGTACAATCATTATGCGTGGTAGGTGAAAAAAAAAGGCCAGTAGGGTGTTCCACATCTACGATGTGCTAAACTAACAGGAGAGACTATGTAAACCCTACCATCACATAGTCTCCTGTTAGTTTAGCACATCGTAGATGTGGAACACTCCTACTGGCCTTTATATTTCAACCTCCAGCAGAAATATTTGTCTAACCTATTGTTATACTACCCAAGTATTTGTTTTATCACCTTTTACTCACGTGCATATTGATTGTACTACCTTATTGTATTACTTCTACTACTACTACTACTACTACTAATACTACTTATATCACTACTATTTCTAACACCACTAGTGTTTTCACCTCACCTTGACAGTATATATATACCAACTATGTCCATTTATCGCTTGTAACGGCTTGAGAAAGCTCCTGGAGAGCGAAACGTTGCCACAATAAAATGTCACATTAGTTGCAATTGTGTCCTTTTACTTAACTCCTTGATTGTATGCCCCAAATCACTATCTTATTTCCCTCTCTAATTGGATTCCCTCCCCCCATTTGGATGCCCGGGGCCACCGCCCCTTCGCCCATCCCCCCTCTGCACGCCACTGAGCATAGCTACATAAGTAAGTAAGTAAGTAACTATTGAATAAGTGAGTCATATTGAATAAGGTTGCAGTACATTGTTGCTGTATCCAGTGTTGCTACAAAAAAGTGGTATGGGGATACTTGACGATATGTTCATTGCCTAAAGAACAAAAAGGCACAATACGGTGACTGGAACAATACACAAATAACCAGCACATACGAGAAAAAAACATGACGACGTTTCGGTTCGTCTTGAACCAAGTTGTTTGTGTATTCATTGCCTATCTGAGGTGTCCTAAGTCAGTCTGAAGGAGTTCATCACCTCGAGTATGCAAACCCATCTTGTGTGATGGAGCATGAAAGGAAACCAATGCTAGTTTTTCCCACCATGAAGCATACTGTGGGTGTACACAATTTTGATCAATACAAAAAAAAGTGGTAGGGGCTGGGAGAGGGAGGAGGAAGAGGTTGCTATAAACAAATCAGCCTTCGTCCTGTTACTGCCCCCTCTGTGTGTGTGAGTGGAAGGTCAGGTGTACACGTCTTGTACCTCCACCTACCAGTACTTGCACAGTCACCACTGGCCAGTGTTTACACCGTCGCTTGCCACAGAGCTTCTCTCCAGTACCACGCAGCAGCGCCGTCAAGCATAACATGGAAAAAAAAGCAACGATAAAGTGACAGCGCTCAAGTTAACTTGATACCTGCCTCCACAGCCATGATTGACTACAATGAATTCGTGGAGGAGGGTTACTACACTAAGAAGCAGAAGACTGCTACCTCCTTGATCTTAACCTTCATCTTCAGCCACTTCGGGTTGTTCCTGGTGGTCGCCTTGTACGCCATCGGTGGTGAGTGGCCTCTGCACCTTGTTTAGCTCTAGCTCTTCCCTCTGGGCAGGTTCCTTGACACCGGTGAGGGGGCGCTTGGATCGAACACCTTTCACGGATCGAACACCTGAATACTTTCATTCCCAAGGCATCATATGGCCTCTACGAGTTTAGCGTTTCCCTCTGATTGCAATGAAATTTAACGATTATCACAGATCTCAATACCTACGCAATGGGCTGTATCAAATTTTGATAAAAAAAAAAAAAGGGTCATATTGTGTAGTCCTCGGAATTGCAAAAATGCTTAAAAAAATCATTTGAAAGGTTGAAAGTTCCCCAGTAATTCTTTAAATTTTAACAATTCTTTGTATAGTGAGCGTTGCAGCACCCCCTCCCCCTTCCCTTGAGGTGCTCCACCCCACCAGGGGTGGGGGGGCGGGATCTTTCCTTGAAACTGACCTGATTTTCCTCCCATTCCCCTAAGCGCTATGACCCCTATGGATTTAGCGCTCCTCCCATGAATGTAATAATAATAATAATAGACATCAATGAATATACCTTGGAAGATGCGTGTATATACCTTTTGGTGTGTTTACCGTGTCCTCAAGTCAATATTGGGTGGAAGACATGAATTGTTTTTTGTATAAGTTATTCGTGTCTTTTTAGGTGTATGTACGTGCATATGTGTATATATATATATATATATATATATATATATATATATATATATATATATATATATATATATATATATATATATATATATAATTGAACCCACGAACGAGTGGTATTGATCAATAACAACACTGCGACTAGCCAAGGAGTCGAACCCATGTTGCTTTGGCCCGCCTCATGGTGAGATAAAGACAGATGACGCTCTAGTCCACGGGACCACACATGCTCGTTGGGCTAGTACACCAAACAGGGAGTAGAATGAAATTAGCTGAGAGGCGTCCACACCCCCGTGTGTCCTCTGTTGACGAGTACAATAACAAATGTATCTTAATGATACATTAGACAAGTAAAAAATCTTAATGCTTTGTTAGAGTACCAGGTGCGCTTCACAGAGTCGGGTGTGTAGCCACCTATTTGTACTCACTTATTTGTGGTTGCAGGGGTAGAGTCATAGCTCCTGACCCCGCCTCTTCACTGATTGCTACTAGATCCTCTCTCTCCCTGCTCCATAAGCTTCATCAAACCTCGTCTTAAAATTATGTATTGTTCCTGCCTCCACTACGTCACTTTCCAGACTATTCCACTTCCTGACAACTCTGTGACTGAAGAAATACTTCCTAACATCCCTCTGACTCATCTGAGTCTTCAACTTCCAATTGTGACCCCTTGTTTCTGTGTGTGTGTGTGTGTGTGTGTGTGTGTGTGTGTGTGTCAGTAAAGACATTTCCATCTAATATAAGAAGAGCGTCACTGTGTAACTAGGGACACTACCGTGGGTTGGGATGGCTACCCAGCTGCTGACATAAATACAACAGTCCGTCACCATAGGCGAATCAATATCTCTAAGGCTTGACGTTGCCTTCCGCAGGAGTTGGTGTGGAGGTCGCCCAGTCTTAGTTTTGATTGCTTTATTATGCTGCTCATATCCATCTTCTGGATGGTAGCTATGAGTGACAGAGAAGTAGACTGGCGTTAATCTCTCATGCAGTCATCGGGAGGAGTATTCCTCTAAGGTTAAACAAACTGCACGTGACCTGGAGAAGAGGAAGAGGGTGCCAATTTATCTATATTTTAAATAATGATCTTCAGCTGAAGTTGTTTCTGTGTAATTGTCCTCAGACTGCTAACTGAAAGTCAAGTGTTATAACCTACTTCCTCCTTGAGGGTATTCGCCGTCGCCAAACTTATCAGTTCAGTCATGCTTTTGGAGATCAGAATGAAAGGGAATCCACAGATTTGAACAAACTAGTGCAATTTTTTTTTGTCCAGGCACACTGAAGTACACTTCAACTTACTAAAGCATACTTCATTGTACTGAAACACACTTTATCTTACTGAAGGGGAATCCACAAAAGGTGGACGACTCTGTCTGGTTTTAACACATGCATGTTACAATGATGCTTCATGGAGTTTAGAGCATATGCGAACAATACAGAGGGGACAAGGGTAGTGGTAGGAAGAGGTGGAGGTATGGAAGGAGGGATAGAAAGAAAAAATGAGAAGAAAACAGGGAGGGAGATAGTGAGAGAGGAGGTGCAGGGCTGCTAACTTTTTTTCTTTCTTTTTACCTCAAGGAAATTAAATAAAATTTGACTAATAACATCAGTGAATGCTGTAAAATAAAAATATAATTCGTTTACGACTAACATTAGGTCTTTTGAGTACAGAATAATTTACAACAAAAAATATCGTAAATCTCCCCCCCCCTCTAAAAAAAAGAAAAGAAAAAAATCAGCTATAACATTGTTTTCAAATAGCTTGTAGACGAGGCTATGAAAGCTGATAGTTACCTTGACAACCTGACACACACTGTGTTGTGACAACCACACCACACAACACATACACGCACATACGCAAGCACGCACATGCATACACGCACACACACACATGCTCGCACGCATGCACGCACGCACACATGAAGCTCATGGAGCAGGAAGAGGCGGGGCCAGGAGCTGTGAATCGACCCCTGCAACCACATATAGGTGAGTACATGCACGCACACGCGCGAGCACACACACGCACGAGGCCTGGCCAGGAGCTGTGAATCGACCCCTGCAACCACAAATAAGTACAAATAAATAAGTACACACACACACTTTATTCAACTAATCCTCAAGTGAGTTTCAACATATATTGTACAAACTCTAAGCTATGATCCTTCCTCAGCTCACTTCAAAGACTGGCCCTAAAAATATCTTCATATAGGTCTGATTAATTGACATAAACATGATTCATTATTAAGCAGCGTACACAGTGAAGAGGGTGGCCGACTTCTGTGGACCTGGATACGTTCTTACCGAGACTCAACTCACTTGTCCTGTCTATTAAGTTCACAGTGGAAAAGGAAGTGGATTCCTAACTTCCCTTCCTGGATGTTTGAAACGCCATATATATGAAGGTATATATGAAGGCCGCCAATGTTCGTTCATGAGAGCACAGTATAAAGGAGCGTCTTTCTCACTGTGTCCTGGGGAACATTGTCAGTTTTAAAGCCCCGAGTTTCTCTATGAAGAAATTACGAAAATTCTTTATATTACGGCGAAACTACAGTACCCTAAGGAGTTTGTGGAAAAAGTTGTGATGTCAGTTAGGAAGACTTAGTATAAAACTGTCCATGGATAAACGCACAGGTTAGTAATGTGTTAGTTCTTCCTTACAACGAGAATAAATCTGTTTTGCCGAATGCTCTAAAAAGATTCAACATACATGTAGTCTTCAAGAATTCAAGGACGGTTAAGACCATGTTGATCAAGAATTCGACAAAAAACTATGTAGGTGGCATTTACAGATGGGGCGCAGCGGTTGTAATTTATCTTATGTTGGACAGACATTTAAACCCCTTAATGTTAGGTTAGCACACCAGTACTCAGTCCAAACAACACAAGCATTTAATGCTATATTTAACCACACACGTGTATGCATTATCCATGTAAAATGGTCAGAAGACAGAATTACAGTTCCTAGTTCTTGGAAAGAAATATCTTAGAAACAGTACTTATAAAACAAGATAACTCTTCATTATGTAATAATAGCTTAGGCTTGTTCAGACCAGATGCATTTATGATGGAAGAAGCTATTATACGTAATCTTAAACTTGGTATTTTCATGAATTCTCCGAACTGCCTTAAATGTCATGATTCTATGTGGACATCTCGATGACACCTAAATTTATAAACTAAAATTTGATGTTTCGACCTTTGTCAGTCCTTTGTTTGACTGCTGTCACCCAATAGGCTGCAAAGAAACCATATTATTGTTTATGGATTAATAACCACTGTAGTTAAATGTGGGAGGACCCTCCGAGTGCCTCGCCATTTATTTCTCAATTCTTTATGCTATTCTATGCTCTATGGCTATTGTAAGCATGTTTGGGAAATAAAAGAACCCATTATTACACATAGACAGTTAAACATGTGATGAGGTAGGGCCCAACATATTTAATCGTTGTCCATTATGTGTACTTACAGATAGCAGTTGCTTTTGCTAATGCAATGGGAACTGTCTCGGACTTTCACTGATGTTAAACTGAGAAACTGGCGACCGTTGCAGATGAATATCTCATTATGGCACATTTAATTACGAGAGGAAATTTCAATAACCTTGGAAAGTTACCACAACACTAAATAAATTATCCCTAAAGATTATTTTTATCGATTATGAAACGTTTTGCGTCTTTAAAAAAAAATAACAATTATTTGTTAAGTGTACTTGATTTAGGAAGCTAATTTGTGAGGAAATTTTCAGAACTAAAAGAAAAACTATGTCACAAACACGAGTAAGTGTTGTTGTTCCTTTATAACAAAACGTATGGAAGTTTGTTAGCTCGTGATGATTCTTGACAAGTCATTAGCAATATACTCTATTAATTGCCACACTTAAAACGATTATTGGCTGGGATGTCCGATTTTTGCAGTTTCTTAAAATACTTCCTTGAAGCTCTGGCATTTAGCAACATCTGACGGTTAGTAAGGCTACAGGCACTTAGTTGGCTCTCTTTCCTTGTTGGATGCCTTCATTAGACCCACCTAGGCTGATTGTCATTCCTTTCCACTATCGCAAACACCTGAAAATTTTTTTGACTGCAACACGAAAAGCCTAAAACTGTCATTCAGATTCCCCCTGTTTTTTTTTGTTTTTGTTTTTTTGGGGGGAAGGGGTGTTATTATCGCTTGTTTGCGATTACATATATAAATGTTGTGGCAAATTGGTAAAACTTGCTATTTTAGCTTAAATAACAACGCAATTCTTGCCGAATAAGGCAACCGAAAATTTATGTATGCAATAATTTCTCAAAAAATCATTCTGAAACTAACGAAAAAAAATATTTCATTGTGTTTGTTTATTATTAAATAATTGTAAACTTATCTAAAATATATTTTGTTGAATTAGGGTAAATTAATTGGGCTTGTTTTAATAAGGTTAGGTAAGTTTTCTAAGGTCCCTTTGGTACAAAATTATTAATGTTTACATTAACATAAATTAAAAAAATATCTTTAAACGTATAAGAGAAAAATTTAGAAAGGACTTTATTATAAATGAGTTCTTGCTAATTGGCCAGTTTTACCTATTCGGCATGACACACACACACCAGGAGCTGTGAATCGACCCCTGCAACCACACACATTTTGATGAGGCAGGTGTCGAGGTAAATGCCTGGTTTTCATTCAAACACATTGTCCAGAACTTCCTGGGAAACAGGCGCTCCCCCGAATATGAAAAAAATGATCCAAGACCTGATTTCAAGTTTCCAACAACTTAGGTTTAGAATGAGTGTGAAGATGCTCTTTTTGCACTTCACATCTTGACTCTATTCCCAACAATTATGGAGACTACAGTGAGGAACAAGGAAAGCGGTTCCATCAGGATATTTGCTCTATGGAAACTCGATACCAGAGCAAATGGAATGTCAGCATGATGGCGGATTACTGCTGGTCATTGAAACGTAATGGTCTCGATGCACAGCACAAGGGAAAATCAAAGCGGCCCTCCTTCCTTTGATTCAATATGTAGGCTAACCATTAGGAGCACAATTTTTTTAATCAAATCATTTGATTTGATTCATGTTGATTTGTAATTCATATGTTCTTAAAACTAACACAATGTGCTTTTCCATGATAACTTGCCTAATTTTAATAAAGTAACAATTTATTAAAAATTCAAATTTTTTATTAGCATTACTTTGTATTTTATTCAAAATCCTTACGTGATGGAGCAAAGTGGTTTAGATATTTACAATCAGCAGCCCAAGAATAAGTAAGACCGCAACCATGAATAAAAATAAAAATTACAAACATTCCAAATGCAGACCAGTGTTGTTATTGTCGTGGGGTAGAGCATGGGCAAGTGTTCTAGTTCCTCTTCGAGGTACGACAGCAAGTCAGGGACAGGGACTTTGGTGAGCAGAGCTGTGACGTCAAAGCTAACTACGGTAAAGTCATGTGGGACATTTAATTTCTGAAGCTTTTCAGTAAGGTCAACATTATTTTTAATACGTGCATCAGAGATTTTGCCTCTCATGGGAGTTAGAAGTTTAACCAGCCATATAGATAGGTTATATGGTGCTGAGCCTACTGAACTTATAATAGGACGGGCTGGGTACCCTGGTTTATAATCTTGATTACCCCATAAAGATATGGTAGAGTTACTGACCTAGCTGACAGATGTTTAATTAATTCATCATTCCCCTTCAATAACGTTTAAGGTGTTTATTGGAATGTCTGTTGACCTGGTCGGTGGGGTTCTTAATGAGCTAGTTTACATAATTAACATCATTAGTTGAGGGCGCAAAGCTTAATCCAAACCCTAGCGCTGCCTGTTGGTCACTACTTAATTCCTTGCTAGACAGGTTCATAACAAGCTCTGTGCTATGAGATTATTTAACTTCCAAGTATGATTGCGTTCGGTGTTCTGTCTGACTCTTCTAAGTTCCCTATAAATATAATCAAGCAAGTAGTCATGTTAGCCTGGGGAAATCTTATTAAAGAATACCGTCTTGGCTCTCCTCATTTATATGAAGAGCATCTTCTTTTCATGTCTTACTAGGTCAATATTTTTAATGAGCACTAACCTGTGTAGTTGATCGAACTTAGGAATAGTACTAACTTGAGTGCAGCTTTATGGGCTTTGAGGAGAGAGCTTTTGTAGGAGGTGAGAGCAAAAGTCAAGGTAGGAAACAAGCTGGAGAAGAGTTGGCTAATGACGGTGCCCCGTGGCCCGGTGGCAAAAGCTCTCGCTTCACACGGTGAGAGTCCGGGGTACCTGGGTGTTAGTCGACTGGTGTGAGTCGCATCCTAAGACAAAACTGACCTAATTTTCCCGAAATGCTCTGCATAACAAGCGGCTTTCTATATAGTAGTATGTCATTGATGTCAGCTAGGACTGTATACCTTGTACTTGTAGTGCATAAATAAATAATGTTTTAAAAATTTTGTGGTTTCCAGTGTTACGTTCTAATCGCCGTCACCGACACAATAGAACGTAACACTGGAAACCAAAAAAAATCTAAAATATTAGCATATATGATACTCAAGCAGGTAAAGCAGCACCTACCCAGCAACACAGGAGTCACATGATCTCATCGTCTACCCGTCCTCATCTCAATATGGCATTCTTCAGATCACCATGCCTCACTCACACCTCACTCAGGTCACCATGCCTCACTCACACCTCACTCAGGTCACCATGCTTCACTCACACCTCACTCAGGTCACCATGCCTCACTCACACCTCACTCTCCGCCTATATATACTGTCTTTCAAGCTCTGCATAACCAGGGCCGAAACGTCGAAATGATAGACCAAACTAAGCCCTGGCCTATAATGTCAATGCTGTATAACCCACGTAAGTTTGGCACTTTTTTTATATATAAAATAATAATATTAATAAGTATTCACATGTTTTCGTAGGGGCATTCGCCTTCATCGCTCTCGAGCTTCCCAATGAGACGGCTGTGTACCAGGCGAAGCAGATGAAGGCGGTGGAGGTGAACCAGACCCTCAACTACATGGCTGACCTATTTTGGTATTACCAAGGCAAAAACTGGACCAGCTTTAATATCTACAACGACACAGTAAGTCTGCTCCTCAAGTCTTCTAATCATTCGTCATCCTTTTCTTCATTCTTCTTCCGTCAGGGGTCACATAGTGCCTAGAGAATATGAGCTATAAACAGGTTTGATCCGAGGAAGGAAAGGGTAACCCCAGTTCTTCCGATCGAGAGCCCTTCAACAGAATCCAAGAACTTCCCTCCAGGATGTCACAACAGTCGACTGACATCCAGGGGAACAAGGACAAGAGGTGTAGTAATATTTACCACAGACTTACGGAATTATTTTAACACTAAACTAAGAGCTACTTAGAATTACGCCCTGAGCTTAGATCATCAGGGATTCTTATTTAGAATTCAAAAAGATTATCTGAAAATGGGTTTAGTTGTGTTTCGACACATTTTATGATTTAATCGTTGAAAATAAAGACATTGTACGTTACCTTTAAAAGTTGTGTTCATAGTTTGCTTAATTATCTAGAAGTCACAGAAGATAATCAGAGGTTATATTCGTTACTTATTTATTCTATTAAACATTCTGTTTATAAATGAAAATTTACAGCTCTCTACCAGGTAGTCGTATATCGCCCTGTCTGCCATAGTAATCTCATGATACCCTGTTTATTCATGGTAGTTTTTGATACCCTGTCTGCCATAGAAGTCTTATGATACCCTGTTTATCACGGTAGTTTTTGATACCCTCTCTGTTACGGCAGCTTTCTAACACTGTCTACCATGGCCTGTTTCTGACACTCTCCTCCCTTCCATAACAGCCTTCTGAAACCTCTATCGCCAACAGATGTATCGGGAGCTCAAGAAGCTGGAGTTGTACATCATCTCGTGTGTGAACAACTATAACTATGACGGCACTGTGTCCGGCTGGGTCTACAGATGGACCTTTCCCAAAGCTCTCCTCTTAACCATCACTATCATGACCACCATAGGTACGATAATAATAATAATTTAAACGGAGAGTTAGAGATATCGGGAAGATGGAGGGAATATTTAGAGGAATTCTTAAATGTTGATGAAGACAGGGAAGCTGTGATTTCGTGTATAGGGCAAGGAGGAATAACATCTTGTAGGAGTGTGGAAGAGCCAATTGTGAGTGTGGGAGAAGTGCGTGAGGCAGTGGGTAGAATGAAAGGGAGTAAAGCACCTGGGATTGATGGGATAAAGATAGAAATGCTAAAAGCAGGTGGGAATATAGTTTTGGAGTGGTTAATGTTTTTATTTAATAAATGCATGGAAGAGGGTAAGATACCTAGGGACCTTCAGAGAGCATGCATAGTTCCTTTGCATAAAGGCAAAGGGGACAAAAGAAAGTGTAAAAATTATAGGGAAATAAGTCTGTTGAGTATACCTGGTAAAGTGTATGGTAGTTATTATTGAAAGAATTAAGAGTAAGACGGAGAGCAAGATAGCAGATGAACAAGTGTTTGCAGTGAAACATATAGGTAAACAGTATTCAGATATGTGTAAAGATTTTTTTTTTTGGCATTTATGGATTTGGAAAAGGCATATGATAGGGTGGATAGGAGGGCAATGTGGCAGATGTTGCAAATGTATGGAATAGGAGGTAGGTTATTGAAAGCAATGAAGAGTCTTTATGAGGATAGTGAGACTCAGGTTAGAGTGTGTAGGAGAGAGGGAGATAATTTTCCAGTAAAAGTAGGCCTTAGACAGGGATGTGTGATGTCACCATGGTTGTTCAACATTTATAGATGGAGTTGTAAGAGAAGTGAATGCTCGGGTGTTGGCAAGAGGTGTGGGGTTAAAATATATAGAATCTAACATAAAGTGGGAGTTGTCACAGTTGCTCTTTGCTGATGACACTGTGCTTTTGGGAGACTCTGAAGAGAAGTTGCAGAGGTTGGTTGATGAGTTTAGTAGGGTATGTAAAAGAAGGAAATTAAAAGTTAATATAGGAAAGAGTAAGGTGATGAGGATAACAAAAAAATTAGGTAACGGAAGATTGGATATCAGATTGGAGGGAGAGAGTATGGAGGAGGTGAATGTATTCAGATATTTGGGAGTGGACGTGTCAGCAGATGGGTCTATGAAAGATGAGGTAAATCATAGAATTGACGAGGGGAAAAAGGTGAGTGGTGAACTGAGGAGTTTGTGGAGACAAAGAACTTTATCCATGAAAGCAAAGAGGGGGATGTATGAGAATATAGTTATACCAAAGCTCTTGTATGGGTGAGGGATGGGTTGTGAATGTTGCAACAAGGAGAAGGCTGGAGGCAGTGGAGATGTCATGTCTGAGGGCAATGTGTGGTGTGAATATAATGCAGAGAATCCGTAGTTTGGAGATTAGGAGAAGGTGTGAGATTACCAAAACTATTATCCAGAAGGCTTAGGAGGGGTTATTGAGATGGTTTGGACATGTGGAGAGGATGGAACGAAATAGAATGACTCCGAGTGTATAAATCTGTAGTGGAGGGAAGGCGGGGTAGGGGTCGGCCTAGGAAAAGTTGGTGGGAGGGGGTAAAGGAGGTTTTGTGGGCAAGGGGCTTGGACTTCCAGCAAGCGTGTGTGAGCGTGTTAGATAGGAGCAAATGGAGACAAATTGTTTTTAGTACTTGACGTGCTGTTGGAGTGTTGATGAAAGTTTTTCTTTTTCGGGCCACCCTTCCTTGGTGAGAAACGGCCGATGTGTTAATAAAAAATAAATAAATAAATAATAATAATAATAATAATAATTTATCATCGATATTTGTGGGTCAGTTGTGAATTGTTTAAGCCTGGACATTGAGATTTCAGTTTTCATGAGAGGGTATATTAACGTTGCTGTCATAATAGGTCAGGTTAGGTAAGTTTTGTCAAGAAACAGGACAAGTGCTTCCTGACGCGGGTCTTAGTTATATGATGACCCGTAGCTGGAATAATGCAAGCCTTATCTCTCAGGGTACGGCAACACAGTCCCGGTGACCGACTATGGTAAGTTATTCTGCATCATCTTCGCCATCACTGGCTGCCCGATCTTCCTGGTCTTTATAAGCAAGTTGGGCTCAGTCATGGCCCATGCCTCCGTCTACGTCTACAGGTAAGCCCCGTCTACATTTACAGGGGAGGTATATCTACATCTACACGTAAGGTGCGAATTGCTAAGTGTTTTTTAGTGAACTTTCTTCAAGCTAATTGCTGATGACTTGGCTTATGGCACAGTCTTCACTTGCCATATATGCAAAATATAATCATTGTTGTAATTTCTCTTCGAAAATCAGGTTGAACACTACGAAATGCATATGTTTCCTTGAAAATAAATGATATTAACTAAATTTATGCCAACCTAACATAGGTTTTGTTGGACTAGGCTTAGTATTATTACACTAATTTAAGCAAGGATTAGTTTACTTGTAGAGTCCGTGATGGTGCTTATATAAGGTAAAATTTTACATATCGTAATAATTTGCAACAATCTGTCTATACAAAGATAATTTTTTGAATGGGAAGTAAGGAATACATTGGGAGTGGATACAGGGGATACATAGAGACTGAGTGTATGAACGGTGTCAGTGTGTGTATATACAGTATACGTATATGTTTCTTTTCAGCCGGTTATGCTGTCGCTGGTGCAGGACCAGGCGCTACGACGAGGAGCTTCCTTCCAACGTTAGCAAGAGGCAACGCAAACTCATCTTAGATGACGATGTCGGTAACGAGGAGTACATGCCAACGAGAAAGGTAAGGAGAGGCTTGTGGGCACATATGTGGATTTAGAACTTGGTGACATTTACGATGAGAATTAGCTTGGCTTACTGGTTTGTAATAATAATAATTGGCCTTTCTATTTGATTATAATAATAATTACTGGTTTGTAAGTGTTCGTAGTTGTTCGTGTTTACCCTCCAGCTCTTGGGCTGAGTGAGACTCATGAACCTCATGTACATTATCTTGAGCTTCTTGAATTGCGTAATAGTTACTTCTAAAAATATGGGCGGAATCTTTATTTTTAAAGGAGTTCTTGATACGGTTCAGGACTGCTTTGTAAAACAGTTTGTGACAGAACCAACTAGAGGAAACAACCTACTTGACTTTTTTCTTGCCAACGAAGAATCACTAGTTAATAATCTTGAGGTTAAAGATGAGCTTGGGGAAAGCGATCACAAATCACTTAGTTTCAATATATCAATATAACTGCAATTAAGTCTTTGTCCCAGATTTCCGCTTAGCCGACTTCATGGGACTGAGAAATTACCTGGGTGGGCTAAATTAGGATGACCTGACTATGGGTCAGGTAGGTGGTGTTGGTTGCCAATATGACGTGTTTCAGAGCGTAGTTCTAGCTGCCCAGACAACTTTTGTTCCGAGTAGGGAAATTAGATCTAACAAAAATGATCCCAAATGGATAAACAATAGATTAAAACATCTCATTGGTCAAAAGAGAGGCACATATAGGCGTATCAAAAGAGGGGAAGAACAGTTAAGAAATCAATATTTTCAATTAAAGAGAGAAATAAAAAAAAGGAATAAGAAAAGCAAAAAGGGATTATGAGGCTAAAGTCGCAAGGGATTCGAAGACTAACTCAAAAGGGTTCTTTCAGGTATACAGAAGTAAGATTAGGAACAAGATAGGCCCACTTAAGAGTAACTCAGGTTAGATCACTAACAGTGATAAGGATATGTGTGACCTTTTCAACGCCTTCTTCCTCTCAGTTTTTACTCAGGAAGATACTAACGAAATTCCAGAAATAATAAATTAAGTAGAACAGGACGATAAACTATGCACGATTGCGGTAACTAGTGACATAGTCCTCAGACAAATAGAGAAATTAAAACCTAACAAATCCCCAGGTCCTGATGAACTGTTTGCAAGGGTTTTAAAGGAATGTAGAGAGGAGCTTAGCAAACCTTTGGCTAATCTTTTCAAAATATCACTACAAACTGCCATAGTGCCAGACAAGTGGAAAATGGCTAATGTAATACCTATTTACAAGGCAGGTGACAGGTCCTTAGCTTCGAACTATAGACCAATAAGCCTTACCTCCATAGTGGGAAAATTTATGGAATCAATAATTGCCGAGGCAATTCGTAGCCATCTTGAAAGGCATAAATTGATTAATGAATCTCAGCACGGTTTTACAAAGGGGCGTTCCTGTCTTACGAATTTACTAACTTTTTTCACTAAGGTATTTGAGGAGGTAGATCATGGTATTGAATATGATATTGTGTATATGGACTTCAGTAAGGCTTTCGATAGAGTTCCACATCAGAGGCTATTGAGGAAACTTAAGGCACACGGAATATGAGGAGAATTTTTTTCCTGGGTAGAGACATGGTTGACAAATAGGCAGCAGAGAGTTTGCATAAATGGGGAGAAATCAGAATGGGGCACGTCACAAGCGGTGTTCCACAGGGGTCAGTGATGGACCCCTTGTTGTTCACAATTTATATAAACGACACAAATGAGGGAATAAATAGCGACATAATAGTCCGTCCAATTCATTCTAATGAGGACATTAGAGCACTCCAGGATGATTTGAATAGACTGATGCAGTGGTCGGAGAAGTGGCAGATGCAGTTTAATATAGACAAATGCAAAGTTCTAAATGTTAGGCAGGAAAATAACTATGCCACATATAAACTAAATAATGTAGATCTTAATATTACTGATTGCGAAAAGGATTTAGGAGTTCTGGTTAGCAGTAATCTGAAACCAAGAAAGAGTGCATAAGTGTTCGCAACAAAGCTAACAGAATCCTTGGCTTCATATCAAGAAGTATAAATAATAGAAGTCCTCAGGTTGTTCTTCAACTCTATATTATCTTTGGTTAGGCCTCATTTAGATTATGCTCCACAGTTCTGGTCATCGTATTACAGAATGGATATAAATGCACTGGAAAACGCTCAAAGGAGGATGACAAAGTTGATCCCATGTATCAGAAATCTTCCCTATGAAGATAGACTGAGGACCCTGAATCTGCACTCTCTAGAAAGGCGTAGAATTAGGGAGGATATGATTGAGGTGTATAAATGGAAAACAGGAATTAATAAAGGGGATGTAAATAGCGTGCTAAAAATATCTAGCATAGACAGGACTCGCAGCAATGGATTTAAGCTGGAAAAATTCAGATTCAGGAAGGATATAGGGAAACTGGTTTGGTAATAGAGTTGTGGATGAATGGAACAAACTCCCGAGTACCGTCATAGAAGCTAAAACGTTGTGTAGTTTTAAAAATAGGTTAGATAAATGCATGAGTGGGTGTGGGTGGGTGTGAGTTGGACTTGACCAGCTTGTGCTACTAGGTCAGTTGCCGTGCTCTTTCCTTAGTGAATGGGACCTGACCTGACTACCTTAAGCCATTGCCTTAAGCCGGTGGGTGAACTGGACCTGCCTCGCATGGGCCAGTAGGCCTTCCGCAGTGTTCCTTCTTTCTTATGTTCTTAAGTCAGCGGAAGGCCTCAGTCGGCTGGCCTTTATAAAACTTCAGGGGCGGGACATCATATGACTAAGACTTACGTCAAAAAAACAATTGTCCTGTTTCCTGACGTATTTTACCTAACCTAACCTCTCCAGCGTGCTCCACTCCTCACTGTCTCACCTACCTTTATGTTTTATCTAATCTCCGTTAATCTCTCATGGAATTCTATTTGTCAGTTGAACGTTCCCATCACTGTCAACTTGGTACTGATGACGGCGTATATCATGCTGGGAGGTGTGCTGAACTCTCACTGGGAGGGCTGGGACCTTCTCTCCTCCTGCTACTTCACCTTCGTCAGCCTCTCCACCATCGGCTACGGAGACTTGGTGCCCGGTCAGCAAGCTAACGAGACTAGCAGCTCCAACAACCTCAAGATGCTCACCTGTGTCTTATACATCATTATTGGTGAGTACACACGCACACACACATTCACACACACACACACACACACACACACACTGACGCCGTGCCAGTCAGTCGCATCTTGTAGGGCTCCGTGAATATAAGTGTTTTTGAGGGCTACACAAGGGTACTACAGGGGTTATCAAGTGTGTCAGGGTAGTGAACAACCCTTGAAGTGATTTACGAGTTGCCCTGAGCCACATAAGTGTGGGAAGAGCCATAATTTTATAAGTGAACTAGAAATAAATATTTGGTGGCGGGG
>WNWK01011727.1:0-63103 GCA_009830355.1 Cherax destructor | reverse complement strand
GGAGAGTGTATCTGGGGGGGGGAGAGGTATCTGGGGAGGGAGAGTGCCCTCTGCTACAGATATCACTCACAAATTGGTATATCACGGGAACACCCTGTATGCAAGGCGACATTATTTTTTAAAACTGCTGCTAGGAGACATAATTTTATAAATTTGAATAAAAAAAGGCTCTAATCAATGGTCAATGAATATTATATATTTCTTCCAATAGAAAACATAGTATGTTAGTGTTTGTTTAAGTTTCTTTCTGCAGCAATGAACCTTTACCATTTGCCAGAGGGCCCTGCTTACCTGTTACTACCTACATGTGTTTGCAGGCGTCGAATCATAGCCTCCCCGGCCCTTTTTTTAGCTGGTTGCTACTGGGCTCACTTCCCCCCGGCTTCAAGAGTCTTGTCTTTTCTTAAAGCTATGTATGAATCCCCCCTTCCCCAAATTCATTTAAGATTTCCCCCATTTCCCTGAAAACCTAACATGTTCCTATCTACCATGAAGTGTAAAAGTTAAACACTGGAAAGTAGATTCGAATGTACAAGTGATGTCAACCTTGGGCTGACATCACCAAAGAAACTGCAACGTCAATAAGGTTTGTAAACAAAAATTATTTTGTCACAAAATATGTAAACAGGACGGAGGTATAATGACCTGACTATTAATACAGAGTGTGGCAGACAACAACTGCCATGTCTATATTATGGATCATTGGCAAACTAAACTTTCTCCAGCATGGGTGTAGTATCTGGAGGAGGGAGAGTGTATCTGGAGGAGGGAGAGTGTATCTGGAGGAGGGAGAGTGTATCTGGAGGAGGGAGAGTGTATCTGGAGGAGGGAGAGTGTATCTGGAGGAGGGAGAGTGTATCTGGAGGAGGGAGAGTGTATCTGGAGGAGGGAGAGTGTATCTGGAGGAGGGAGAGTGTATCTGGAGGAGGGAGAGTGTATCTGGAGGAGGGAGAGTGTATCTGGAGGAGGGAGAGTGTATCTGGAGGAGGGAGAGTGTATCTGGAGGAGGGAGAGTGTATCTGGAGGAGGGAGAGTGCCCTCTGCTACAGATATCACTCACTAATTAGGTATATCACAGGACACCCTGTATGCAAGGCGACATTATTTATTAATACTGCTGCTAGGAGACATAACTTATAAATTTGAATAATAAAAGGCTCTAATCAATGGTCAATGAATATTATATATTTCTTCCAATAGCATAAGCATAGTATGTTAGTGTTTGTTTAAGTTTCTTTCTGCAGCAATGAACCTTCTACCATTTGCCAGATGGCCAGTGCTTACCTGTATACTCACCTACATGTGTTTGCAGGCGTCGAATCATAGCTCATGGCCCGGCCTTTTAGCTGGTTGCTACTAGGCTCACTCTCCCCCCCCACCGCTTCAAGAGTCTTGTCGTAGCTCTTCTTAAAGCTATGTATGAATCCCACCTCTACCAATTCACTCTCAAGACTGTTCCACTTCCTGACAACTCAAATGCTTAAGAAATACTTCCTAACATCCCTCTGACTCATCTGAGTTTTCATCTTCCACTTTTGCCCTCTTGTTCATATTTCCGATCTCAAGCATTTTCTCCCTGTTCACCTTGTCAATTCCTCTCAATATTTTGTATATCATTATCATAACTCCCCGTAGCCCTCGTGTCTTCCAGTGTCATTAGGTTGAGTTCACTTAACCTCCTCTAACCAGACATTCCCCTTAACTCCGGGACTAGTCTTGTTGCTAACCTCTGCACTTTCTTTAATTTCTTAATATGCTTGACCAGGTGAGGGTTCCATACTGGTGCTACATACTCCAATATGGTCCTAACGTACACAGTGTACAGTGTTATAATTCTTTACTTAGATATCGAAACTCTATTCTTAGAATTGACTGATGTAATTTGCTGCCGCAGTTATTTGGTTGGTGTGCAGCTCAGGGAATATGCTCGGTATAATACTCACACAAAGGACTTCTTCCTGGGTGGGGTTTGCAGGATTTGAGTTACCCTCCTCCCTCCATCCATCCCCGCCGAGCCTGTATTCCGTTTGCAGTTTTCTTTGTCCTTCCCCAAGCTTCATAACTTTAACTCACGAAATCGTAATGACACGATTGCAAACAAACCATATCACGGGTGGGGTTCGAACCCGCAGTCAGAGAGTCTCAAAACTCCAGACCGTCGCGTAAACGGGTTCGAACCCCACCCGTGGTATGGTTCATAACTTTGCACTTGGTGGGGTTAAACTCCAGGAGCCATTTATCAGACCATGCTTGTAGCCTGTCCTGGTCCTCGTCCGCTTGTATTCTCATCATTAGTTTCACGAACAGGGACATCTCTGACTCTAGTCCTTCTGTCATATCACTGACGTATACAAGAAACACCGGTCCTAGGACTGATCCTTGTGGAACCTCACTCGTCACATGCACCCATTCCGAACCATCACGAACCATCACTCGTTGTTTCCTTCCTGTCAGGTATTCCCTGATTCAGTGCAGTGTTCTTTGTTATTCCAGACTGTTCCTCTAGCGTTAATACCATTTTGTTTCAATGCATGTTTATATTCAGACTACGTAACACAAGTATCACTATTGTCAAGACACTGACATAACAGGGAATACAAAAACTCAAACACTATTGTGTGTTTAAACAGAAGCATCAAAAGTAGCTACAACAAATCTTATTTTACAACCCACCTTCGTTAGTGGAGCATTATTTTAAATTATATATTATACAAATTACCAACATTCTGCAAAATATAATTATACAGACGGAGGCTCACACATTCACCCAACTCGTCGATGCTTCAAGTGAGGTGATATAACTGATGTATGGTGATTACGAACCTTATGGTGATTACGAACCTTATGGTGATTACGAACCTTATGGTGATTACGAACCTGTCATAACGTGCTCAGTCAAGAAGCCACGTGAAGATATTAAAAAGTTTGAAAAAAAAAAATAATTACTGAACAGTTGTTATGGATTCCGTCACTCACTGAACTAGTCCTTCATGATAAAACTGATAAACTAGCCAAAGAAAGTATACCTTGAAGGAAAAAGTTTATTATAACTTTGGTATGTCTATGTCAAGCCGTAAAAATAATAATGGAAGAGAAGTAGATAATGAATGTGAATGTCATAGCAACACAGGTTTAGGCCTGAGTAGGTCTATAACTCACCTGGAAAACATGCACAGAAAAATACATTTACGGAGCAGCTTGGTTAAAAGTACTGGTAAACTGGCATATATAGAGACGATGATCAAACTAAATGCAAAGCAACGTGGTCAGCCTTATGGTCACTACATTGTACCAGACACTTTATGCTAATAACCAAAGTTGTTTGTAACATTTTAAATATAAACTAAATATATATCCAGAGGTACTTCTGTTAACTGTGTTGGGGCGTGGCTCCTGGGCCTCTAATGTCCACAGGATGGATATGAGGCGCACAGTAAAACACCCGCTTCGGCAGTATAAAATAAATCTTCAGTTACTGCCGATGCGATATGTTATCGTTGGTTATTTTTTATTGATAGACGATAATCTAACCTAACTTAGACAACGTAAATCGAAAAAAAAATCTGAAATCTATTTAAGATTTACAAGGATGGATTCTAAGTGACGGTACAGAAAGGTGCTCACATTGTCACATGTGTAGACGATGGTACACTGATACACGTGATAGTACACACAAAGGTATACATGAGGCTGGTCTCACCTGGGCAGTAGAGAAGCACAGAAAGGCAGATAAGGAGTTTCCTCATAAACTGATGTGTTTAAGATAATTATCTGATCCACCACGACCACTCACCTCTCTTGACAAAAGATATATATATATATATATATATATATATATATATATATATATATATATATATATATATATATATATATATATTATTTTTTATTAACACATCGGCCGATTCCCACCAAGGCAGGGTGGCCCGAAAAAGAAAAACTTTCATCATCATTCACTCCATCACTGTCTTGCCAGAAGGGTGCTTTACACTACAGTTATAAAACTGCAACATTTACACCCCTCCTTCAGAGTGCCGGCACTGTACTTCCCATCTCCAGAACTCAAGTCCGGCCTGCCGGTTTCCTGAATCCCTTCATAAATGTTACTTTGCTCACACTCCAACAGCACGTCAAGTATTAAAAACCATATGCCTCCATTCACTCCTATCAAATACGCTCACACATGCTTGCTGGAAATCCAAGCCCCTCGCACACAAAACTTCCTTTACCCCCTCCCTCCAACCTTTCCTAGGCCGACCCCTACCCCGCCTTCCCTCCACTACAGATTTATACACTCTCGAAGTCACTCTGTCTCGTTCCATTCTCTCTACATGTCCAAACCACCTCAACAACCCCTCCTCAGCTCTCTGGACAATCGTTTTGGTAATCCTGCACCTCCTCCTAATTTCCAAACTCCGAATTCTCTGCATTATATTCACACCACACATTGACCTCAGACATGACATCTCCACTGCCTCCAGCCTTCTCCTCGTTGCAACATTCATCACCCATGCTTCACACCCATATAAGAGCGTTGGTATAACTATACTCTCATACATTCCCTCTTTACTTCCATGGACAAGGTTCTTTGTCTCCACAGACTCCGAAGTGCTCCACTCACCCTTTTCCCCTCATCAATTCTATGATTCACCTCATCCTTCATAGACCCATCCGCCGACATGTCCACTCCCAAATATCTGAATACATTCACCTCCTCCATACTCTCTCCCTCCAATCTGATATCAATCTTTCGTCACCTATTCTTTTGTTATTCTCATCACCTTACTCTTTCCTATATTCACTTTCAATTTTCTTCTTTTACACACCCTACCAAATTCATCCACCAACCTCTGCAGCTTCTCTTCAGAATCTCCCAAAAGCACAGTGTCATCAGCAAAAAGCAACTGTGACAACTCCACTTTGTATTTGCTTCTTTATCTTTTAGCCCAACACCTCTTGCCAAGACCCTCGCATTCACTTCTCTTACAACCCCATCTATAAATATATTGAACAACCACGGTGACATCACACATCCTTGTCTAAGGCCCACTTTTACTGGGAAATAGTCCCTTCCCTCCTACACACTCTAACCTGAGCCTCACTATCCTCATAAAAACTCTTCACTGCTTTCAGTAACCTTCCTCCTATTCCATACACCTGCAACATCTGCCACATTGCCCCCCTATCTACCCTATCATACGCCTTTTCCAAATCCATAAATGCCACAAAAACATCTTTACCCTTATCCAAATACTGTTCACCTATATGTTTCACTGTAAACACTTGGTCTACACACCCCCTACCTTTCCTAAAGCCCCCTTGTTCATCTGCTATCCTGCTTTCTGTTTTACTCTTAATTCTTTCAATAATAACTCTACCATACACTTTACCAGGTACACTCAACAGACTTATTCCCCTATAATTTTTGCACTCTCTTTTGTCCCCTTTGCCTTTATACAAAGGAACAATACACGCTCTCTGCCAATCCCTAGGTACCTTACCCTCTTCCATACATTTATTAAATAATAGCACCAACCACTCCAAAATTATATCCCCACCTGCTTTTAACATTTCTATCTTTATCCCATCAATCCCAGCTGCCTTACCCCTTTCATTCTACCCACTGCCTCACGAACTTTCCCTACACCCACAACTGGCTCTTCCACACTCCTACAAGATGTTATTCCTCCTTGCCCTACACACGAAATCACAGCTTCCTGTCTTCATCAACATTTAACAAATCCTCAAAATATTCTCTCCATCTTCCCGATACCTCTAACTCTCCATTTAATAACTCTCCTCTCCTATTTTTAACTGTCAAATCCATTTGTTCTCTAGGCTTCCTCAACTTATTAATCTCATTCCAAAACTTTTTCTTATTTTCAACAAAATTTGCTGATAACATCTCACCCACTCTCTCATCTGCTCTCTTTTACATTGCTTCACCACTCTTTTAACCTCTCTTTTCTCTCCATATACTCTTCCCTCCTTGCATCACTTCTACTTTGTAAAAACCTCTCATATGCTAACTTTTTCTCCCTTACTACTCTCTTTACATCATCATTCCACCAATCGCTCCTCTTCCCTCCCGCACCCACTCGCCTGTAACCACAAACTTCTGCTGAACACTCTAACACTACATTTTTAAATCTACCCCATACATTTTCGACCCCATTGCCTACACTCTCACTAGCCCATCTATCCTCCAATAGTTGTTTATATCTTACCCTAACTGCCTCCTCTTTTAGTTTATAAACCTTCACCTCTCTTTTACTTACTGATTCTATTTTCCTTGTATCCCATCTACCTTTTACTCCCACTGTAGCTATAACTAAAAAGTGATCTGATATATCTGTAGCCCCTCTATAAACATGTACATCCTGAAGTCTACTCAACAGTCTTTTATCTATCAATACATAGTCCAACAAACTACTGTCATTACGCCCTACATCATATCTTGTATACTTATTTATCCTTTTTTCTTAAAATATGTATTACCTATAACTAAACCCCTTTCTATACAAAGTTCAATCAAAGGGCTCCCATTATCATTTACACCTGGCACCCCAAACTTACCTACTACACCCTCTCTGCATGTTTCTCCCACTTTAGCATTTAGGTCCCCTACCACAATACTCTCTCATTTGGTTCAAAAGTTCCTATACATTCGCTTAACATCTCCCAAAATCTCTCTCTCTCCTCTACACTCCTCTCTTCTCCAGGTGCATACACGCTTATTATGACCCACTTTTCGCATCCGACCCTTATTTTAATCCACATAATCCTTGAATTTACACATTTATATTCCTCTTTTCCTTCCATAACTGATCCTTCAACATTATTGCTACCCTTCCTTAGCTCTAACTCTCTCAGATACTCCTGACTTAATCCCATTTATTTCTCCCCACTGAAACTCGCCTACCCCTTCAGCTTTGTTTCGCTTAGGGCCAGGACATCCAACTTCTTTTCATTCATAACATCGGCAATCATCTCTTTCTTATCATCCGCACTACATCCACGCACATTCAGACAACCCAATTTTATAAAGTTTTTCTTCTTCTCGTTTTTAGTAGATTTGTACAGGAGAAGGGGTTACTAGCCCATTGCTCCCGGCATCTTAGTCGCCTCATACGACACGCATGGCTTACGGAGGAAAGATTCTTTTCCACTTCCCCATGGACAATAGAGAAAATAAAAGGAACAAGAGCTATTAAGAAAAAGAAGAAAAACCTAGATGTGTTATGTATATATATGCATGTGTATGCCAGTGTGTGGACTAAAGTGTAGTAGAGTAGCTAGATATACCTGTTATCAGCGTGTTTATGAGACAGAAAGACACCAGCAATCCTACCATCATGTAAAACAGTTTCAGGTTTCTGTTTCACAGTCACCTGGAGGACGTAGTACCTCCTGGGTGGTTGCTGTCTACAACCTACACTAATATATATATATACTATATATTATATATATATATATAGGTATATATTATATATAGTCACCTGGCAGGACGTAGTACCTCCTGGGTTGGTAATAAAATTAAAAATTTAATATATATGTATAGTTGAACTAACTAATATAATTATATAGAAATGAAATATTTATATAGTAGATATTGTTTTTTTGTTATAAACATGCAAGATTTCAGGTACGTCTTGCTACTTCTACTTACACTAGGTCACACTACTAAACATGTAACTTTATGTATACACACTCATCTAGTTTTCTTTGAATTTATCTTAATAGTTCTTGTTCTTATTCTTTTCCTTTCATATCCATGGGAAGTGGAATAAGAATCTTTCTCCGTAGCCATGTGTTGTAAAAGTCAACTAAAATGCCGGGAACAATGGGCTAGTAACCCCTTTTCCTGTATAGCTTACTAAAAGAAGAAGAAGAAAACCGTCAAAGTGGGATGTTTGAATGTGTGTGGATGTTGTGCGAATGATAAGAAAGAGATGATTGTAGATGTTATGAATGAAAAGAAGCTGGATGTCCTGGCTTTAAGTGAGACAAAGCTGAAGGGGTAGGAGAGTTTCAGTGGGAGAAATAAATGGGATTAGATCAGGGTTTCAAATAGAGTTAGAGCTAAAGAAGGAGTGGCAATAATGTTGAATAATCAGTTATGGCAGGTAAAGAAGGAATATAAATGTATAAATTCAAGGATTATGTGGAGTAAAATAAAGGTTGGATGTGAAAAGTGGGTTATAGTAAGTGTTTATGCACCTGGAGAAGAGAAAGTGTAGGGAGAGAGAGATTTTGGGAAATGTTGAGTGAGTGTGTGGGGAGTTTTGAACCAAGTGAGAGTAATTGTGGTTGGGGATCTTAATGCTAAAGTGGTAAAAATGTTGTGGATGGAGTAGTAGGTAAATTTGGGGTGCCAGGAGTAAATGTAAAAGGGAACCATTAATTGAGCTATGTGTAGAAAGAGGTTTGGTAATAAGTAATACATATTTTATGAAAAGAGGATAAATAAATATACAAGGTATGATATAGCACGTAAGGAAAGTAGTTTGTTGGATTATGTATTGGTGGATAAAGGTTGATGAGTAGGCTTCAGGATGTACATGTTTATAGAGGGCAACGGATATATCAGATCATTATTTGGTTGTAGCTACAGTTAGAGTAAAAGGTAGATGGGACAAAAGAAAATGGCAACAGCAAGTAAGAGAGAGGTAAAAGTGTATAAACTAAGGGAGGAGGAAGTTAGGTGAGATATAAGCAACTATTGGCAGAAAGGTGGGCTAGTGCAAGTAGGAGTAATGGGGGTTGAAGAGAGTTGGGATAGTTTTAAAAATGCAGTATTAGAATGTGGGGCAGAAGTTTGTGGCTATAGGAGGGTGGGTGCAGGAGGAAGAGGAGTGAGTGGTGGAATGAAGAAGTAAAGGGTGTGATAAAAGAGAAAAGGTAGCTTATGAGAGGTTTTTACAAAACAGAAGTGTTAATAGAAGAGCAGAGTATATGGAGAGTAAAAGAAAGGTGAAAAGAGTGGTGAGAGAGTGCAAAAGAAGAGCGGATGAAAGAATGGGAGAGGCTCTGTCAAGAACTTTTGCTGAAAACAAGAAAAATTTTGGAGTGAGATAAACAAGGTAAGAAAGCCTAGGGAACGAATGGATTTGTCAGTTAAAAACAGAGTAGGGAGTTAGTAGATGGGAGCTGGAGGTATTGGGTAGATGGCGGGAATATTTTGAGGAACTTTTAAATGTCGATGAAAAGAGGGAGGCGGTAATTTCATGTACTGGCCAGGGAGGTACAACATCGTTTAGGAGGAAGAAGAGCAGGATGTGAGTGTGGGGAGGTGCGTGAGGCATTACGTAGAATGAAAGGGGCAAAGCAGCTGGAATTGACGGAATCATGACAGAAATGTTAAAAGCAGGGGGATATAGTGCTGGAGTGGTTGGTACTTTTGTTTAATAAATGTATGAAAGAGGAAGGTACCTAGGGATTGGCAGAGAGCATGTATAGTTCCTTTATATAAAGGGAAGGGGATAAAAGAGTGTAAAATTATAGGGAATAAGTTTACTGAGTATACCAGGTAAAGTGTATGGCAGGGTTATTATTGAAAGAATTAGAGGTAAGACAGAGAGTAGGATTGCAAATGAGCAAGGAGGCTTTAGAGTGGGTAGGGATGTGTAGATCAAGTGTTTACAGTGAAGCATATGTGTGAACAGTATTTAGATAAAGGTAGAGAAGTTTTTATTGCATTTATGGATTTAGAAAAGGCATATGATAGAGTGGATAGGGGAGCAATGTGGCAAATGTTGCAAGTGTATGGAATAGGTAGTAAGTTACTGAAGGCTGTAAAGAGTTTTTATGAGGATAGTGAGGCTCAGGTTAGGGTGTGTAGGAGAGAGGGAGATTACTTCCCGGTAAAAGTAGGTCTTAGACAGGGATGTGTAATGTCACCATGGTTGTTTAATATATTTATAGATGGGGTTGTAAAAGAAGTAAATGCTAGGGTGTTGGGGAGAGGGGTGGGATTAAATTATGGAGAATTAAATGCAAAATGGGAGTTGACACAGTTACTTTTGCTGATGATACTGTGCTTTTGGGAGATTCTAAAGAAAAGTTGCAAAGGTTAGTGGAGTAAGTGGTAGTAGTTACTGAAGGCTGTAAAGAGTTTTATGAGGATAGTGAGGCTCAGGTTAGGGTGTGTAGGAGAGAGGGATTACTTCCCGGTAAAAGTAGGTCTTAGACAGGGATGTGTAATGTCACCATGGTTGTTTAATATATTTATAGATGGGGTTGTAAAAGAAGTAAATGCTAGGGTGTTGGGGAGAGGGGTGGGATTAAATTATGGAGAATTAAATGCAAAATGGGAGTTGACACAGTTACTTTTTGCTGATGATACTGTGCTTTTGGGAGATTCTAAAGAAAAGTTGCAAAGGTTAGTGGACGAGTTTGGAAGAGTGTGTAAAGGTAGAAAGTTAAAAGTGAACATAGATAAGAGTAAGGTGATGAGGGTATCAAACGATTTAAATAAAGAAAAATTGGATATCACATTGGAGAGAGGGATTATGGAAGAAGTAAATGTTTTCAGATATTTGGGAGTTGATGTGTCAGCGGATGGGTTTATGAAGGATGAGGTTAACCATAGAATTGATGAAGGAAAAAAGGTGAGTGGTGCATTGAGGTATCTGTGAAGACAAAAAACGTTATCCATGGAGGCAAAGAAGGGAATGTACGAAAGTATAGTGGTACCAACACTCTTATATGGGTGTGAAGCATGGGTTGCAAATGCTGCAGCGAGGAGGAGGCTGGAGGCAGTGGAGATGTCCTGTCTAAGAGCAATGTGTGGTGTAAATATTATGCAGAAAATTCGGAATGTGGAAATTAGGAGAAGGTGTGGAGTTACTAAAAGTATTTGTCAGAGGGCTGAAGAGGGTTGTTGAGGTGGTTTGGTCATTTAGAGAGAATGGATCAAAGTAGAATGACTTGAGAGCGTATAAATCTGTAGGGAAGGAAGGCGGGGTAGGGGTCGTCCTAGAAAAGGTTGGAGGGAAGGGGTAAAGGAGGTTTTGTGGGCGAGGGCTTGGACTTCCAGCAAGCATGTGTGAGCGTGTTAGATAGGAGTGAATGGAGACGAATGGTTTTGGGACATGACGATCTGTTGGAGTGTGAGCAGGGTAACATTTTGTGAAGGGATTCAGGAAACCAGTTAATTGATTTAGTTGGACTTGAGTCCTGGAAATGGGAAGTACAATGCCTGCACTTTAAAGGAGGGGTCTGAGATAGTGACAGCTGGGAGGGACTTTTCTCAGCTGTCGTATCTGAGCTCCTCTGCAAAGACAGTGATTATGTATGAGTGTGGTGAAAGTGTTGAATGATGATGAAAGTATTTTCTTTTTGGGGATTTTCTTTCTTTTTGGGTCACCCTGCCTCGGTGGGAGACGGCCGACTTGTTGAAAAATATATATATATATATATATATATATATATATATATATATCAATAACAACACTGCGACTAGCCGAGGATTCGAACCCATGCAATTTTGGCTCTGCCTCGTGGTGAGCGAAAATCACATTACGCCTTAACCCACTGAACCACACAATCCTACAAGAACCAAGCACCCAGCCAAGCTAGGTGTGTTACTCTTGGTCCGAGGACATACGGTGGTGTGGGTGCCTTTAAGCTAATTTCATTCTTATCCCCGTTTGGTGTACTAGCCTCCACAAGCAGTATATATATTATTGTGAACACGAACGAGTGGTATTCAATCAATAACAACACTGTGACTAGCCGAGGATTCGAACCACCACGCCTCCAACACCCTCCCTTCATGCATAATTCATGCATAAGGGGAAAGTACCATCAAACCCCTAGCTGTCTTTGAAAGGGAACTTGATAGTTCCTGATCAGCCGGGCTGTGGTGCATACGATGAATCGCTGACGCCGGGCAGTGACAGCTTGATCGACCAGGCCATCACACCAGAGGGGCCACTGGGGCCGTGACCTCCGGAAGCGACTCCAGCCACAAACCACTCATCTCCTCCTCCACGTTTAGGTGACCCAGGGTCAGGGAATGACGTCCAGGATCATGTTTGTTAAAACCTTCCTTTACTCCCAGTACAACTCTTCCATACGTCTGCAACAAATTCATTCCTCATCATTCACGGTATTACCAACTTCGCTTTATTACTGCCATCAGATTAGTGTAGGGGATTTATGACATAAAACCTTAAAATAAAACGCATCTCTTTTCAAAGGAGAAACTCCTGCCTCTTAAATATTTGACTCAAGTTAGATTTGTACTTGGTCGTAACTGACGATCCTGCGATGCCAAACCATTTCCAGGTATTTTTATTACTTATAACTAGTTTATAACCTTGATATATAATTATCTAGTTATTGGTATTTAGAAAAAAAACAATTTTATTAATATTTGTGAAGCAGATTAATGATATCTGAGTTAATAATACAGTGTAAAATGATATTTTTATTTATTGGTTGGTGCTGGTTCGTACGTGGTAAGTACGTACGTGGGGCTTGAGATGCCAGAACCCACTACTGACCACTGGGTCGGAGACCTGTTTAAGGCATATGCTCGGTTAGGGCCCCTGGGTGAGGAGTTAGGGTGGGATGGAACCACAGGTTGAGGGGCTCAGCGTGGGTTGGGACCCCAGGGTTAGAAGGATGGGTCTAGGCTTCGGAGAAGATAATGCAAGATATACAAGGTGCTATTATATGACCTGTACACTGAAGAGATAAATGGTAAGCTGAAGCTACTGTGGCTGTGGCTGCTGATGCTGCTGCTACCTACCTGGAGGTTACCTGGAGGGTATTCCGGGGATCAACGCCCCAGCGGCCCGGTCCACGACCAGGCCTCCCGGTGGATCAGGGCCTGATCAACAAGGCTGTTACTGCTGGCCGCACGCAGTCCAACGTACGAACCATAGCCCGGCTGATCTGGCACTGACTTTAGGTATCTGTCCAGCTCCCTCTTGAAGACAACCAGGGTCTATTGGTAATGCCCCTTATGGCTGGTGGGAGGCTGTTGAACAGTCTTGGGACCCGGACACTTATTGTGTTTTCTCTTAGTGTACCAGTGGCGCCCCTACTTTTCACTAGGGGTACGTTGCATCGTCTGCCAAGTCCATTGCTTTCGTAGGGAGTGATTTCTGTGTGCAGATTAGGGACCAGTCCTTCCAGAATCTTCCAGGTGTAGATTATGATATCTCTCTCTCGCCTGCGCTCCAGTGAGTACAAGTCAAGTGCTTCCAGGCGTTTTCAGTAGTTAAGGTGTTTGATGGAACTTATACGTGCAGTAAATGTTCTCTGTACATTATCTAGATCTGCAATTTCACCTGCCTTGAATGGGGATGTTAATGTACAGCAGTATTCCAGCCTAGAGAGAACAAGTGACTTAAAAAGGATCATCATTGGCTTAGCATCTCTTGTCTTGAATGTTCTCATTATCCATCCTATCAGTTTCCTCGCAGATGTGATAGTGGCATTGTTGTGGTCCTTGAAGGTGAGGTCTTCGGACATTACCACACCCAGGTCCTTCACATTACTTTTCCGCTCTATTGTGTGATTAGAGTTTGTAATATACAGTGGACCCCGAGTTTCGTAAAAACTTCACTCCTGAAGTCTGCTCAAGTGCCATTACCGAACGAATTTACTCCCTTAAGGAAAAATGTCATGTAGGTTAGTCTATTTCAGACCCCCAAAAATGCACTTCCACAAGCATTTACAATATTATACTTACATAATTGTACGATTTCCGGGGTTTACGAAACTCGGGGGTCCGCTGTACTCAGTCTTAGCTATTATTTCCTCCAGTTTTCCATAACATAGTAGTTGGAATGTCTTCGTTGAACATCATATTGTTCTCTGTTGCCCATTGGAAAACTTGGTTTATATCTTCTTGGATATTTGCCGTGTCCTTAATGGATGACACTCTCATGCAGATCCTAGTATCATCTGCAAAGGATGATACAGTGCTATTACCTGGAGAGAATTCCAGGGGTCAACGCCCCTGCGGCCCGGTCTGTGACCAGGCCTCATGTTGGTTTACATCTCTATGTCTGATATGAGAATGAGGAACAGGATAGGTGCGAGTACTGTGCCTTGTGGAACAGAGCTCTTCACTATGGTGTACCACCAGTCACCAGGTGTACCACCAGTCACCAGGTGTACCACCAGTCACCAGGTGCACAACCAGTCACCTGGTGTACCACCAGTCACCTGGTGTACCACCAGTCACCAGGTGTACCACCAGTCACCTGGTATACCACCAGTCACCAGGTGTACCACCAGTCACCTGGTGTACCACCAGTCACCAGGTGTCACCACGCAGTCACCAGGTGTACCACCAGTCACCAGGTGTACCACCAGTCACCAGGTGTACCACCAGTCACCAGGTGTACCACCAGTCACCAGGTGTACCACCAGTCACCAGGTGTACCACCAGTCACCAGGTGTACCACCAGTCACCAGGTGTACCACCAGTCACCTGGTGTACCACCAGTCACCAGGTGTACCACCAGTCACCAGGTGTACAACCAGTCACCTGGTGTACCACCGGTCACCTGGTGTACCACCAGTCACCTGGTGTACCACCGGTCACATGGTGCACCACCAGTCACCTGGTGTACCACCGGTCACCTGGTGTACCACCAGTCACCTGGTGTACCACCGGTCACCTGTTGTACCACCGGTCACCTGGTTTACCACCATTCACCAGGTGTATCACCAGGTGTACCACCAGTCACCAGGTGTAACACCATTCACCAGGTGTAACACCATTCACCAGGTGTATCACCAGGTGTACCACAAGTCACCAGGTGTACCACCAGTCACCAGGTGTACCACCAGTCACCTGGTGTACCACCGGTCACCTGGTGTACCACCAGTCCCCAGGTGTACCACCAGTCACCAGGTGTATCACCAGGTGTACCACCAGTCACCAGGTGTACCACCAGTCACCAGGTGTACCACCAGTCACCTGGTGTACCACCAGTCACCAGGTGTACCACCAGTCACCAGGTGTACCACCAGTCACCAGGTGTACCACCAGTCACTAGGTGTACCACCAGTCACCAGGTGTACCACCAGTCACCAGGTGTACCACCAGTCACCAGGTGTACCACCAGTCACCAGGTGTACCACCAGTCACCAGGTGTACCACCAGTCACTAGGTGTACCACCAGTCACCAGGTGTACCACCAGTCACCAGGACAATGTTGTCTTCCCGACGCTGATTAATTGAATGTGTCAGACCCGGCCGGCGGCGCCTTTATCCTCACACCTGGCCTAAATGATACATTAAACACCTCATATATCTCCTTTTCGACGCACTTTCGGCAGGAGTGTGTTCCTTACCTGTCATATCTATACCTGAGACCGCAGAAATTTTCAGAATTCAACATTCAGTAAAAACTGATCGATGCTTTAATCCGCGTTTCTTATTAGTTATTCCTGTAATTTATTCTCTTGATTCCAGGAGGTCTTGTGCGAGATCAACTCGCGGGAGCCATCGTCGCTGACCAGGGCTGTGGAGTCGAAGTCGTGGAGTTGGAAGCAATTCTTGGGTTACTGGAGACGGAGTTAGAGTCGGTTAAATATAATTAAAGGAGTCTGAGGTGCCATAAATAAAGGAATGCAGGTGCCATAAAGAGTTGGAGTCAGCGGTCTGACGTGGCGACTGCACTGCACTGTTTCTGACACCACTGTTACACATAAATTTATGATGAATCTTGTCAAGAACTGAATGATGTATTTTGTTGAGTGCAGTATGATGTTATTTCTGCAACATTTGAGGAAACGTTACTCTAGCCATTGGCTTCTTGCCTATGAGGATAGACTGAGGTCCTGAATCTGCACTCTCTAGAAAGGCGTAGAATTAGGGGGATATGATTGAGGTGTATAAATGGAAAACAGGAATAAATAAAGGGGATGTAAACAGCGTGCTAAAAATATCTAGTATTGACAGGACTCGCAGCAATGGCTTTAAGTTGAATAAATTTAGATTCAGGAAGGATATAGGAAAGCATTGGTTTGGTAATAGAGTTGTCGATGAGTGGAACAAACTCCCGAGTACAGTTATAGAGGCTAAAACGTTGTGTAGTTTTAAAAATAGGCTAGATAAATATATGAGTGGGTGCGGGTGGGTGTGAGTTGGTCCTGACTAGCTTGTGCTACTAGGTCAGATGCCGTGCTCCTTTCTTAAGTGCATGTAACCTGACCTGGATGGGTCGGGGCATTGGCTTAAGCCTGTGGGAGACTTGGACCTGCCTCGCATGGGCCAGTAGGCCTGCTGCAGTGTTCCTTCTTTCTTATGTTCTTCAGTAAAATACAGAGAAGGGTGGAAGACGAGTAGTATTCTGAAGTAATCAGTCGCTCAGCCTGGAACCGATGTGTCTAGTCCATCACTCTTGATAAAAATAAAGCATATGGTCGGAGAAGTGAATTATATAATGCAGCCTCAGGTGCTAGCCGCCTGCCTCGGGTGCTAGCCGCCTGCCTCGGGTGCTAGCCGCCTGCCACGGGTGCTAGCCGCCTGCCTCGGGTGCTAGTCGCCTGCCTCGGGTGCTAGCCGCCTGCCTCGGGTGCTAGCCTCCTGCCTCGGGTGCTAGTCGCCTGCCTCGGGTGCTAGTCGCCTGCCTCGGGTGCTAGCCTCCTGCCTCGGGTGCTAGTCGCCTGCCTCGGGTGCTAGCCTCCTGCCTCGGGTGCTAGTCGCCTGCCTCGGGTGCTAGTCGCCTGCCTCGGGTGCTAGTCGCCTGCCTCGGGTGCTAGCCTCCTGCCTCGGGAGCTAGTCGCCTGCCTCGGGTGCTAGTCTCCTGCCTCGTGTGCTAGTCGCCTGCCTCGGGTGCTAGTCGCCTGCCTCGGGTGCTAGTCGCCTGCCTCGGGTGCTAGTCGCCTGCCTCGGGTGCTAGCCTCTTACCTCGGGTGCTATCCTCCTGCCGCGGGTGCTAGCCTCCTACCTCGGGTGCTAGCCTCCTGCCGCGGGTAATTAGTACCTAAGTGCTCACTACCTTCATTGCAGTTTGCAGTGTCAGGGTGAGAGTGAGCACTTCCAGTTAAAGATAAAGATACCAAATGTCGCACATGTGTCTAATTCTTTATCTTCTCGGTACTTTATACCATTCACATACTTGTATATACTTTTCAGATTACTTGAGCGACGGCAGCTTCCCAGAGACAAATCATCTCAAAGTGCATTATGGTCACGATGTGAAGTTAGTGCAAACTGATGCGGGCAGTTACACCAGTATAGTGGAGAGAGCCATTAGTTGGTCTCCTGAATTTTTCCAACTATCCTAAGGATCATTCATTGTGTGTCTCGAGAAGAAGGGAAGAAACAGAATGGTTGAAATCGTAAGCTAAGGATGTTGGTGAACTCAGTATTAGTAGGTGTTTTCTGTGGACTGGGTCGTAGTTTTGTTCAGGGAGCTGGGTAGTCGTCGTGTTCCGAGAGGTGGATAGTCGTTGTTGATTAGGGGCTGGGTAGTAGTTGGGGTGAAGGCTGGGTTGTCGCAATGTCCTCGGCGCTGGGTAGTAGTTGGATGCTCCGGCAGACGTTAACTTGGTTGGTTGAAAGAGGTTCTTGTACATACTCAGTGTTGTTCTGTGCTGGACATTATTTACTAGCATAATCATGGGGAGGCGCTGAGTTTACAGGGTCATAAAGAACCTGAGGAATGGCAGATATTCAGATTGGATCCAACGTAGAGGGTAGCATTAATTTCTTTGATTAAGTCCTACTCTAGCACTAAGGACCACCACTGGAGGGAAGACGAGAGCGCAGGACACTGATAAACATGTCGAGTGAGAGAGAACCAATAAATGAAGTCAAACTAATGTTTCTGCTAAGGCCAGACTCTGAAATATGCAGGGATACAATAACAACTGTAAATCTGAAAGAGAGAGACAGACAGACAGAGACAGACAGAGACAGACAGAGACACAGACAGACAGAAAGAGACAGATAGAGAAACAGAGAGACAGAGACAGACAGAGATAGAGAGAGAGACAGAGACAGAAACCTCTTCCCCCCTCCTTCCTGAACGCTACCACAACAAAACCTGTAATACAAACATTCAGATTACCTTGCCAGAGTCTTGCCACACATGCCTTGAGCAGACACTATCAACCTTGTGTAAACTCGCTGACCTCTTGTGTAAACTCGCTGACCTCTTGTGTAAACTCGCTGACCTCTTTAAACTGCTTGAACCTGCTTTGTGTAAACTCGCTGACCTCTGTGTAAACTCGCTGACCTCTTGTGTAAACTCGCTGACCTCTTGTGTAAACTCGCTGACCTCTTGTGTAAACTCGCTGACCTCTTGTGTAAACTTCGTACTGACCTCTTGTGTAAATTTCGCTGACCTCTTGTGTAAACTCGCTGACCTCTTGTGTAAACTCGCTGACCTCTTGTGTAAACTCGCTGACCTCTTGTGTAAACTCGCTGACCTCTTGTGTAAACTCGCTGACCTCTTGTGTAAACTCGCTGACCTCTTGTGTAAACTCGCTGACCTCTTGTGTAAACTCGCTGACTCTTGTGTAAACTCGCTGACCTCTTGTAAACTCTGACCTCTTGTGTAACTTGACTCTTGTAAACTCGCTGACCTCTTGTGTAAACTCGCTGACCTCTTGTGTAAACTCGCTGACCTCTTGTGTAAACTCGCTGACCTCTTGTGTAAACTCGCGACTCTGAACTCCTACCTCTTGTGTAAACTCGCTGACCTCTTGTGTAAACTCGCTGACCTCTTGTGTAAACTCGCTGACCTCTTGTGTAAACTCGCTGACCTCTTGTGTAAACTCGCTGACCTCTTGTGTAAACTCGCTGACCTCTTGTGTAAACTCGCTGACCTCTTGCGCAATATCAACGATGCTTCAGAAACCACGAAAAACAAAAGTTAGTATCGACTGTTATCGACTCACATAATGACTACTCACATGGTAGCTGGGGAAGCCAGAGAGAAAATAGTTAACGTAGAACTGGTGACGCGTCTTAAGTGGCTGTGTGGTGGACACTGATACTGACGTATTTGATGTTTATGTTGTGTGATATTGACGTATTTGATATTTAAGTTATATAATATTGATGTATGTGATATTTACGTTATGTGATATTGACGTATTTGATATTTATGTTATATAATATTGACGTATTTGATACTTTAGATAACATGCATATTAAAGAAAATATTGCGGGGCCTCACGAAGGTGTTGACCTACAGCTCCTGAGCCTCTTAGGCACTTTTCAGAATATCTTCACAATGCTTTGTCTGACTGGACCCAATTTTTTGCCCTTTTTGTTTTTTGAATTACAGCTCCTGGGTCCTTTTTTTTTTTTAGGAACTCTTGAAGATGCTGTATATTCACAATGCTTCATACGATCTGTCTGAAACTTTCACAGTATTTAATTGAGTTGAGAGCTATCTCCTGGTGCTCCTATGGATTGCTGACCTCTTGAGGGATTCTGAGGTACAGCCTCTGGCGTGTTACCAGAGACGGTACTTGTCACTGGGGGACCTGACACACATAATTATGCAAAACAACCACAGGGCATGTTGAATGATAGCTGTGGGCCTTTCGCGTTGTAGTCAACACATCAGTTACTTGCAATGTTGCAGAAATGAATAGGAAGTGCAAGCAGATTAGTTCAGGGGAAAAGTTCTATTTGGAGGGAGCGCTAAACCCGTAGGGATTATACACCGCCTGGGGGAACGGGGGGGGGGATGATGGAAGGCATTCAGGCTCAATTCAGGGAACTGGAGCACAGATCCAGTTCCCTAGATCAAGATCCCCTCACCAGCGTCAAGGAACCTTCCTGTGGGGGTTCTAGCTCGAACAACAACGTTCTCCTGAACTAATCTGCTTTGACTTCCTATTCATTTCTGCAACATTGCAAGCTCCTGATGTGTTGATTGCAACACGAAAGGCCTACAGCTATCATTTAACTCTTCCTGTGGTTGCTTTGCATCTTGTACTGCTGGTTCGCGATTATTGTACATCGTTATATTATTGTAATGGCGGGCAAAACAGTAATACTTTTAGGAAGGTAATCAGATTTTTTCATAGGATGGAAATAGCTCCAGTTCCTTGGACCAGGAGCCATTCACCAGCATCAAGGCACGTTTGCCCCCTTGAAGATTTCAAGAAAAAATAATTTGGTTTAATGCCACGTATGAACTCTGAATGCTACAAAGTTATATTTTGTATTAGAAAATAAATAAATTATGATGGGTTTCCTAAAATACGTTTTGTTCCATTTAATTTCAGTGGATTTTTTTTAAATTTAAATTTATATTTTAGTGTAGTTCAGTTTATTCACTTGTGGGTTATCTGTATGTTACGAGTTTAACAAACACAACAAACTTGCAACAGAAGGAATAAACTACGTACAACAACGTCGTTCTTCTCATAAAGCTGTTAATTTAACAGCGACCCAGCTAAAGCCAGATAAATGGACGTGTTTACTGGACTAACAAAGGCAACATGGCGGCGCCCGCAGTGCTACAAGCGAAAACACTATTCACAGCATCGCTCCACCCGCAGCGCCTCTGTCACTAGGTAGTTCAGCCATTAGCCGCCTCTGTCACTAGGTACTTGGGCTACCAGTCGCCTCTGTCAGTGAGTAATTCAGCCATCAGCCGTCTCTGTCAGGACATAATACAGCCATCAGCCGCACTTCCAGCCACTGCAGCGCCACTAGTGTGAGCAGCACCGTCTCCAGAGATAAATGAAGCATCATAAACGTCCGGTAATGGATCTGAATTCTAAGAGCGCTCTCTGGAATAAGGGATTCAAGACCTTGATTGTACATGTGCGGTGAAGCAGTGATACCACTTTATTGAAAAATTTAAGCATATCTGACCACATTTCGACATTTAAAAGAAGTGTACAGTGAATTACATGCAAATTAATAGTCCGAGTGCGCTACATATAAGTGCAAACGCTGGTGGTAATATAGTAAGTAGGTAATTATAGATATAAATTGTCCAGTCGGTATCGTGGATTCCACTTCTGTTGTGTTGGCCGGTATACCCGGGCGGACACACAATCCGCCAGTGATTGGACATGATACCCCGGCTACTGCCTCACTAGCTTTCGTTCACTTATATTCCAAATAGTTCCGCGTAATATTATAATTCACAAGTTGGAGCAGCAAGTCGTCAGCAGAATGATGACGAAACTCTCGTAGACATCATGAAATTCCAGACCTTATCTCCGTCATGAATTACGATAATAGATCATATGCTACATGAAGGAAATTTTCCAGAGGGGCGCCATCATCCTGCGAGGCTACTCACCTCCATTAATGCAATACATTACAGCCAAAATTTTTGGCACGTCACTGGCAACATTATCCCAGGCTGTTTCAGTATATATCACTACAAATGGTGTAAAATACTGACTAGTTGATGAAGATACATGTGCAAAAGATATAAGTCCATCAACCTTGGAGAAAATAGTATTTGAGGTAGTGAGTCCCTCAGCCTAGAGAAGAGTTCAGCCTTTTGTTTTAATAGTTCAGTACTCCAGTAAAATACCGTCTATTAAATTATCAAGCTAAAATTACCCAAGTTAAAATTATCATAATATAACCTTGACCAACCTAGCCAAGTTAAACGTAACCTAATTTAATGCTTTAGTTTAACCTAGCTTAATATAGTCTGTCATAGCCTAACCAATAAGAAAGGAAGGTTGGAACTGAGAACGTCCTGCCCTGCCTAGGCCAGTAGGCCTACTGCAATGCTCCTTTATTCTCATGCTCTTGTGTTCATAGCCGCTCCAGTAGTGTTCAATATTCTTCTCGTCGGATCCGTGGATAGATAACAAGCTGAAAAAGGTTCAGATGGCAGATAGGCAATCAGAGGGACCATCAGGGGTCATACCATGCCTCTAGTGGCGTATTGTACTCTTAGTGTGTCACCCCAAACTTGCGCACCTGTGATTTTTTTTAAACACCGGCTGTCTCCCACCGAAGTAGGGTGACTCAAAAAGGAAGAACAATTCTCTCCATCACTCACTGCCAGAGGCGTGTCGATACTCCAGTTCAGATGCCCCTCCAAACTGTAAATATTCCCTCCCCTCCTTCAGAGTGCAGGTACTGTACTTCCCACATCCTGAACTCAAGTCCGGCTGACCGGTTTTCCTGAATCCATTCTTAGTCCAACAGCTAATCAAGTCATTAAAGCCAACTGCATCCACTCACTACTTGCTCACACACACGCCTGTTGGATGTCCAAGCCCCTTGCATACAAAGCCTCCTTTACCCCCTCCCTCCAACCTTTCTTAGGACGACCTTAACCCTCCACTTCAGATTTATACACGCTCAAGTCTTCCTATTTTGCTCCAACCTCTCTAAATGTCCAAACCACTTTACAACCCCGTCTCAGCCCTCTGGATAATACTCTTAGTAACCTGCACCTTCTAATTTCGAAACTACGTTGTCTCTGCATAATATACACACAACACATTGTTCTCAGATATGACAGTACCAGTGCCTCCAACCTCTTCACTGCAACATTTAAAACCCATGCTTCACACCTATGTAAAAGTATAGGCACCACCACTATATTCTGATACATTTCCCCCTTTGCCTTTATGGATAACGTTCTTCGTCTCCACAGATGTCTCAATCCACCACCCACCTTTTTCCCCTCGTCAGTTCTAGGGTTCACCTCATCTTTCTTAGACTTGTCTGCCGACAAGTCTACTCCCAAATATCTGAACATATTCACTTCCTTCATATTCCCTCCTTCATGCCTAATATCCAATAATTCATTACCTAAAATTTTTGTTACTCTTATCACCTTGCTCTTTCCTATATTCACTTTCAATTTCCTTCTTTTACATCCCTCCCAAATTCGTTCACAAACCTTTGCAATTTCTCTTCAGAATCTCTCAAAAGCACTTTGTATCAGGTTCTTTATCTTCCAGTCCCACACCTCTCCCCAACATCCTAACATTCTCCCCAACATCCTAACATTCACTTCTCTTACAACCCCATTTATAAATATGTTAAACAACCAAGGTGACATCAAACATCCCTGTCTAAGGCCTATTTTTACTGGAAAATAATCTCCCTTTCTTCTACATACCCCAACCTGAGCCTCACTATCCTCGTAAAGACTCTTAATAACCTACTACCTATTCCTAGGGAGCGTTGACCTTCGGAATACCCTCCAGGTAGTAGCAGGCTACCGTGTCTTGTAGCTGACTACCATGTCCTGTAACTGTCTTACATATCATGTAGCTATCATGTCCTGTAACTGTCTTACATATCATGTAGCTATCATGTCCTGTAACTGTCTACCATGTCCTATAGCTGTTTATCATGTCCTGTAACTGTCTACCACGTCCTGCAGCTGTCTATCTCCTGTAACTGTCTACCATGTCCTGTAGCTGTCTACCTTCTGTAACTGTCTACCATGTCCTGAAGTTATCTACTAAATCACTGCTGGAGGTGTTCACGGTGACTACCGTCACAGAGGCCATGTAAGTCACTGCTGGAGGCGCCCACGGTGACTACCGTCACAGTGGCCATGTAAGTCACTGCTGGAGGCGCCCACGGTGACTGAGAATCTCAGATGCGAGTGATAAGGAGACAGGTGAAAGTAAAATTTAATCCACGATGTAACGGGACGCTAGCGAAGCTGAGAGCGTCACATCAAGACTGAGGGAAATCTGTCTGCTTTACCGATTTATCGAGAATAGTAAAAATGCGCTAGTTAAGCATAAGAATTAACAACTGGGCGTCTACACTGCAAACTGAATTGTTTGCTATCCTAATGGCGCTAAAGCTAACTTATGACACTGAGCTTGATTCTTAAGAATATTACCGATTCTGTGTTATCACATAATGACTAACATGCTCATTAGAAAGGCTAGATACAGACACTCAAAAATCCGGGAATAAGAAATTAATGTACAATTGTTATGGATTTCATAACATATTGGATTACTCCTTCATGATAAAGTTGATATGTTAGCCAAGAGAATACCCTGAAGGAGAATGTAGAATATAACTTTGGTATATCTGTGTCTAGCATTACGAATAATATTAGGAGAGAAGTAAATAATGAAACTGGATGTTATAGGAATGCAGTTAAAAGCCTGAGTAGATCTATAACCCACTAAGATAACATGAACGTAGATAAGTACGTTTATGAAGTAGCTTGTAATGTGAACAGACTGACTGATGTTATAGTAGCCAGGCTTAGGCTTGGCTACAAGCACTTCTGGCAGTTTGACAGACACACAGATGATGTGGTCAGCACTATGGTCACCTTAACTCTGTGTACTCAATTGTCCACTTATTGAGGAATATAGAGGTATACATATGTAACATGTCAAGGTATCTTATTAATGAAAATAAGATGCCAGACATATTAAGCAAATATCCTAAACGTGCTTGCAATAGCTAAGTTAGTTGCTGGAGGTTCAGGACGATGAAGGAAAGTTTAGGTAAAGCTGCCTTGCCTGAGTCTTCACACCCTTACACACCTCGACAAGGTTAACACTATATATGAATTCGACTTCTGTTTTGTGTGTTTATGGCTGTGGCAGGGAGAGTTATCTGTGGCAGGGAGAGTTATCTGTGGCAGGGAGAGTTATCTGTGGCAGGGAGAGTTATCTGTGGCAGGGAGAGTTATCTGTGGCAGGGAGAGTTATCTGTGGCAGGGAGAGTTATCTGTTGCAGGGAGAGTTATCTGTGGCAGGGAGAGTTATCTGTGGCAGGGAGAGTTATCTGTGGCAGGGAGGGTTATCTGTGGCAGGGAGAGTTATCTGTGGCAGGGAGAGTTATCTGTGGCAGGGAGAGTTATCTGTGGCAGGGAGGGTTATCTGTGGCAGGGAGAGTTATCTGTGGCAGGGAGAGTTATCTGTGGCAGGGAGAGTTATCTGTGGCAGGGAGAGTTATCTGTGGCAGGGAGAGTTATCGTACACTCTGTATTATGGTTTATTTCATCCTTTCCGTGTATTTTTTTTGTAAATAGTTGGACCTAAGATAAGGTGGTGGGAATATATTACTGACTGTACTTTAAGCTGCTATCTTGCACACCCACACGTACCTAAGGCCATTGAAAATAATTTTAATTTTGTTCGTTCTCTCTCTCTCTCTCTCTCTCTCTCTCTCTCTCTCTCTCTCTCTCTCTCTACACACACACAAAAGTACGAGAAATTATAAATTATTGATATCAAAGTGATCGCAATAAAGATCAGCTAGCAACTAAAATTGCAAAGTTCGCGGATGACGCGAAAATATGGCAACCTGCAGCATCTATGATGACTGTCAGTATTCTGGGAGATGATGAAATGTAGACTCGGTTGTCGCAGACGTGAACTGACCGACTCAGTTGTCGCAGACGTGAACTGACCGACTCAGTTGTCGCAGACGTGAACTGACCGACTCAGTTGTCGCAGACGTGAACTGACCGACTCAGTTGTCGCAGACGTGAACTGACCGACTCAGTTGTCGCAGACGTAGAGAATGTTACAAAGAGGGTAAGTGTAAAATATTTTTTGGGTGGGAAAAAACAAGAGGTAAGACATGAATATCACCTGTGAGGATCTGCACCAGCCGAGAGGAGAGAAGGACCTTAGAACAGCCATTAACAATGACCAAACACGGACTAACAATGAGTACACAGTCTCGTGTACCGGCAACAAAGCCAACAGAATGCTAGGTATCATAGCACAAAACACCTGAAGCAACGCCTGTCGGACTTCACCTTAAATATTTCATAGGATTTTTATTACCTAGTAACGTAAAAGACTATATACAACTTCAGTAAGGCTTTTGATAGAGTCCCACATCAGAGACTATTGAAAAAAATTATGGCACACGGAATAGGAGGAGAAATTTTTTCCTGGATAGAGGCATGGTTGACAGATAGGCAGCAGAGAGTTTGCATAAATGGGGTGAAATCAGAGTGGGGAAGCGTCACGAGCGGTGTTCCACAGGGGTCAGTGTTGGGCCCCTTGTTGTTCACAATCTACATAAACGACATAGATGAAATCAGCCAAGAGGAAGTCAGGTACAGAGACTTGATTGCCATTATTAGGGTAATTCCATGATATATTGAAACTGAGTGATTTGTGATCACTTTCCCAAAGCTCATCATTAATCTCAAGATTATTAATTAGTGATTCCCTGCTGGCAAGAACCAAGTCAAGCAGGTTATTTCCTTTAGTTGTTTCTGTCACAAACTGTTTTAAAAAACAATCCTGAATCGTATCAAGAAAGTCACTTGCCTCTAAATTTCCTGTCAAATTGTTCCAGTCATTTTGTCTAAAGTTAAAATCTCCCATTAGCACAACATTTTCGTACGTAGTTGCCTTACGAATTTCGTCCCATAGAAGTTTACTGCACTCCCTATCAAGGTTTGAGGGCCTATAAATCACACCCAAGATTAGTTTTACACGGCCCTCAAGAAGCTGTAACCAAACAGATTCAGTGGCTGACGCTTCTAATTTTATATCTTGTCTAACACAACAATTTAAATGTTCTCTGACATACATCGCTACTCCATCACCCTTCCTGTTGACCTTATCAGTGTGGAACAATTTATAGCCTTGTATGTGGCCTTCAGATTGAGCCAGGTCTCAGTTATAACAATAATATCTATGCTTCCTGCACTTGCAATTAATCTTAGCTCATCTATCTTATTTCTTACACTCCTGAAATTAGTATAGTAAACCTTAAGGGAGCTAGTCTCTCGCTGCTCTCCAATGTCTCCCTTTGTCTGCTGACCTCATCCATTGTCTTTATTGTAACTTTATGATGAATAATGTCTTTTAAATATTTACTGCTTTCAACCCTATTGTTGCAAACTGACTGTTTCCCACACACACCCATACGTCTATCTTCTATCAGTTTATATCCTAGGCATGTCAGCAATGGCCCTCTCGATCGAGATGGCAAGTGCTTCCACCCGTCCCAGAGAGATGTACCCCATCCCTTGCATACATATCATGTTTGCCATAAAAGTTGTCCCAGTTGTCAATGAATGGGATTGCAAGTTCCTTGCAGTATCTGTCTAGCCAGCAATTTACACCAATTGCCTTAGACAACCATTCATTGCCCACTCCCCTTTTAGACAAGATGCTACATATAATTGTAACCCCTCCCTTAGTCCTAACTAAATCTATAGCTGACCTGTACTTATCTAGCAGCTCTTCTCCCCTACCCTTCCCAATATCATTTCCACCAGCACTGAGACAGATAATGGGCTTGTTCCCATTACCTGACATATCCAACCTGATGAATATGCCACCAACACCAGCTCCAGGAATACACTCTATCTCTCTCACCTTATTCCTATTACAGAAAGCACGGTCCATATATCTTACCTGTGAGTCACCAACCACAAAAATGCACTTACCTCTATTAGCATGGGAAGTAGCACCTTTACCTTCACTGGCCACTGAAGTACACTCATCCTGGAGAACAGAGAAGCGATTTCCTACCTTCAAATCTTCTCTCTTAACTTTCCTTATTTTAATGTTCCTCCCATTACTGGGAACCACTTGCCACTTGTAGCAGGTGCTGGACTGCTCCTTACTGCCGGTAGCCTCATTCCCCTCAACCACTCCAGCCACCTCACACTCACTCCCAAACCCATCGAGGTGAACCTTCAGCCTCCTAATTTCCTCCTGGAGAAGTAGGACCTCCTCCTTCAACACTCTAACCTCAGATTTTAAATCACTGCAAAAGCAAGCCATGGCTTTGTAATCCTCCACACTACTCCGCAAAGCAGCTCAGGATCGTGTGACCACTTGTGACCACTGACCAAGTTGAATATTGAGACATGCCCAACAGTTGGGTATCATTATTGATGAAACCTTTCGCCTACATAGTAGGCTTCTTCAGTCAAATACTCGGGAAGCAGGTGTAGTAGTGAAATAAAGATGTAATCAGTCCATCAACCTTGGAAAAAAGTATTCGAGATAATTAGTCCCTTAGCCTGGAGTCGATATGTTGAGGCCATTAAATATGTTCCAGCTCGGGAAACAGACTACTCAAACATTAAGTACAGTGTTAAATGAAATGTGAAAGAAAGTGAAACAGCGGCATGAAACACCGTGGTAAAGTTACAACACATTCATAGAACACTAACAAATTTTCCTTTGAAGTTGTGGGTTCGCAACACACAGAGAGTAGCAATAAACAGAGCAAGATCCAGCATCAGCGAGGTAAAAAGCACAGTTCCCCAAGGTACTGTCCTGACACCTCTGCTGTTTCTCTTCCTCACAGCAGACAGATAAAAACACCCGTCACAGGTTTGTATCATCATTTGCAGATGACACTAAAATAAGCATGAAAATCACTAAAAAAAATTACAGGAAGACATAAGCAGTGTTTTCCAGTGGGCAGTGGAGAACAACATGATGTTCAATGGTGATAAGTTCCAGCTGCTGAGGTATGGAAAGAATGAAGAACTCAAAAGAACACTTTATGCAAAACTCAAGAGGGTCACCAAACGGATCGAAAGAAACACATAAAAGACTTGGGAATAATTATGTCAGCTGACCTTTCTTTTAAAGACCATAACAAGACAAAGATCTCAACAGCCAGGAGGATGACGGGGGTATTGATACTTTCAACAAATAATGGCGATGGTGGGTGACACTGTTGTCTATGTTCCATCAGTAAAATGGCCCTGGTGTCGACGGTAGTCGCATCAGGACACTGACCTAATGCCGAAATGCTCAGCATAACAAGGACTTCTATATAGTAGTATGTCATGATGTCACTAGCCTGTATACCATGTACATGTCTAGTAATAAGATATTATTATTATTATTATTGATTACTGCTCAGTGTTGACGGCCCCGTTCAAAGCAGGAGAAATATCAGAGCTGGTACAAATACAGAGATCGTTTACGGCTCCCACTGAGTCAGTATAGTACTTAAATTACTGGGAACGCCTTCAAGTCTTGAACATGTTCTCATTCGAGCGGAGGAGAGAGATATACATGATAATATACACCTGGAAAGTACTTGAGGGCCTTTTCTCAAATCTGCACACTGCCATAACATACTGGAGTGAGAGATATGGGAAGAAGTGTAAAATAAACCCAGTGAGGAGCAGGGGTGCGGTGGGGACAATAAGGGAACACTGTATCAACATCCGGGGTCCCAGACTATTCAACATCTTACCAGAAGATATCCGAAACAAGGCTGGAACAAGTGTAGAAGCCTTCAAGAGGAAACTGGACAAGTATCTTCACCAGGTGCCAGATCAACCAGGCTGTGATGGATATGTGGGGCAGCGGGCATCCAGCAGTAACAGCCTGGTTGACCAGGCAAGCACCAGACGAGATTAGTGAAACTCTCGAAACTCTTCAAAGGTACATCAAAGGTAAGGATATGGTAAAGATTTTCAGTCATTTATGAACCAATTTGTTATATATCTTGCAAATATGAATTCAACTCTACCATACAGGCGACATCGGATACAAAGTAGTGGTTGACCAGATACAGTGCTGAGGCCATAGTCAACCTTACAATGGTTGAGGGACTATCACCACAACCAGGTGACCTTGGTAACACTGTAGTATTACTTTTGTGGTACAAATGTACTATTAGTATTGTAGTTGTGGTAACACTGTAGTATTAGTATTGTGGTTGGGGTAACACTGTAGTATTAGAAGTGTGGTTAGGGGTAACACTGCAGTATTAGTATTGTGGTAACACTGAAGTATTAGTATTATAGTTGGGGGTAACACTGCAGTATTATTATTGTGGTAACACTGGAGTATTAGTATTGTAGTTGTGGTAACACTGCTGTATTGTGGTGGTGGTGATAACACTGCAGTATTGTGATGGTGGTGGTAACACTGCTGTATTGTGGTGGTGGTAACACTGCTGTATTGTGGTAGTGGTAACACTGATGTATTGTGGTGGTGGCAGCACTTCTGTATTGTGGTGGTGGCAGCATTGTTGTATTGTGGTGGTTGTGGTGGTGGTAACACTACAATATTGTGGTGGTGGTGGTAACACTGCAGTATTGTAGTGGTGGTGGTAATACTGCAGTATTGTGGTGGTGGTGGCAACACTGCAGTATTGTGGTGGTGGTGGTATTGGTGGTGGCAACACTGCAGCATTGTGGTGGTGGTGGTGGTAACAATGCAGCATTGTGGTGGTGGTGGTAGCACTGCTGTATTATGGTGGTGGTAACACTGCTGTATTGTGGTGGTGATGGTAACACTGCAGTACTGTGGTGGTGGTGGTAACAATGCAGTACTGTGGTGGTGGTGGTAACACTGCAGTACTATGGTGGTGGTGGTAACACTGCATTACTGTGATGGTGGTAACACTGCAGTACTGTGGTGGTGGTGGTAACACTGAAGTACTGTGGTGATGGTAACACTGCAATACTGTGGTGGTTGTAACACTGCAGTACTGTAGTGGTGGTAACACTGTAGTACTGTGGTGGTGGTGGTGATGGTAACACTGCTGTACTGTGGTGGATGTGGTAACACTGCAGTACAGTGGTGGTGGTAACACTGCAGTACTGTGGTGGTGGTAACACTACAGTACTGTGGTGGTGGTGGTGGTAGCACTGCAATACTGTGGTGGTGGTGAGGGTAACACTGCAGTACTGTGGTGGTGGTAACACTACAGTAGTGTGGTGGTGGTGGTAACACTGCAGTACTATGGTGGTGGTAACACTGCAGTACTGTGGTGATGGTGGTGGTAACACTGCAGTACTGGGGTGGTGGTAACACTGCAATACTGTGTGGTGGTAACACTGCAGTACTGTGGTGGTGGTGGTAACACTGCAGTACTGTGGTGGTGGTAACACTGCAGTGCTGTGGTGGTGGTTGTGGTGGTAACACTGCAGTACTGTGGTGGTTTTAACACTGCAATACTGTGGTGGTAGTACCACTGCAGTACTGTGGTGGTGGTAACACTGCAATACTGTGGTGGTGGTAACACTGCAGTACTGTAGTGGTGGTAACACTGTAGTACTGTGGTGGTGGTGGTGATGGTAACACTGCTGTACTGTGGTGGATGTGGTAACACTGCAGTACAGTGGTGGTGGTAACACTGCAGTACTGTGGTGGTGGTAACACTACAGTACTGTGGTGGTGGTAGCACTGCAATACTGTGGTGGTGGTGAGGGTAACACTGCAGTACTGTGGTGGTGGTAACACTACAGTAGTGTGGTGGTGGTGGTAACACTGCAGTACTATGGTGGTGGTAACACTGCAGTACTGTGGTGATGGTGGTGGTAACACTGCAGTACTGGGGTGGTGGTAACACTGCAATACTGTTAGTTAGTTACCATTTTGTCCTAGGCACATGTCGATTTGACACTAGGCCTGTTGTATGTATGTGTGTGTGTGTGTGTGTGTGTGTAAGGAAACACTTCGAAATGTTTCCGCCCCGTCGGGAATAGAACCCGGGCCCTCCGTGCGTGAAGCGAGAGCTTTACCACTAGGCCACCGGGGTGTGTGGTGGTAACACTGCAGTACTGTGGTGGTGGTGGTAACACTGCAGTACTGTAGTGGTGGTAACACTGCAGTGCTGTGGTGGTGGTTGTGGTGGTAACACTGCAGTACTGTGGTGGTGGTGGTAACACTGCAGTACTGTGGTGGTGGTAACACTGCAGTGCTGTGGTGGTGGTTGTGGTGGTAACACTGCAGTACTGTGGTGGTTTTAACACTGCAATACTGTGGTGGTAGTACCACTGCAGTACTGTGGTGGTGGTGGTGGGGAGCGAGCCTTCTGCTATACTATACTCTCTACACCTGTGTGAAGAAGAAAAAGAGGATAGGCAGATAGTTATTAGTACATACTTGTCAGCATTGAAAATCACTGTGGATTGTAAGATCTCTCTGCCTTTTCTGTGTCTGTATGTGTCTGTATGTGCGTATTTGTCTGTATGTGTGTGTGTTTCTATGTCTGTGTCTGTACTCACCTATTTGTGGTTGCAGGGGTCGAGACTCAGCTCTTGGCCCCGCCTCTTCACTGATCGCTACTAGGTCCTCTCTCTCCCTGTTAAATGAGCTTTATCATACCTCGTCTTAAAACTTTGTATGGTTCCTGCCTCCACTACATCACTTGCTAGACTTTTCCACTTCCTGACAACTCTGTGACTGAAGAAATACTTCCTAACATCCCTTTGACTCATCTGAGTCTTCAACTTCCAATTGTGTCCCCTTGTTTCTGTGTTCCATCTCTGGAACATCCTGTCTCTGTCCACCTTATATGTGTGTGTGTGTGTGTGTGTGTGTGTGTGTACTCACCTAATTGTACTCACCTAATTGTGGTTGCAGGGGTCGAGACTCAGCTCCTGGCCCCGCCTCTTCGCTGTCCGCTACTGGATCTCTGCTCTCCCTGCTCCATGAGCTTTATCATACCTTGTCTTAAAACTATGTATGGTTCCCACCTCCACTATATCGTTCTCTAGACTATTCCACTTCCTAACTACTCTATGGCTGAAGAAGTGCTTCCTAACATCATGTCACTATCTACCTTGTCGATTCCCTGCAGTATTTTGTATGTCGTTATCATGTCTCCTCTAACCCTTCTGTCCTCTAGTGTTGTTAGTCCTATTTCCCTCAACCTTTCTTCATATGGCATTCCCCTGAGCTGTGGAACTAGCCTTGTCGCAAACCTTTGTACTTTCTCTAATTTTTTGACGTGCTTGACCAGGTGTGGGTTCCAGACTGGTGCTGCATACTCTTGTATGGGCCTGACGTACACGGTGTACAGTGTCTTGAACGATTCCTTGTTAAGGTAACGGAACGCTAATCTTAGGTTTGCCAGTCGCCCATATGCTGCCGCGGTTATCTGGTTGATGTGTGCTTCCGGAGACGTGCTTGGCGTTATACTCACCCCAAGGTCTTTTTCCTTTGATGAGGTTTGTAGCCTTTGTCCACCTAGCCTGTACTCTGTCAGCGGTCTTCTTTGCCCTTCTCCGATCCTCATGACTTTGCATTTGGTAGGGTTAAATTCGAGAAGCCAGTTGCTAGACCAGATGTCAAGCTTGTCCAGGTCTCTTTGAAGTCCTGCTTGGTCTTCATCCGATGTGATTCTCCTTATTAATTTCACATCATCTGCGAACAGAGACACTTCTGAGTCTATCCCGTCCGTCATGTCATTCACATATACCAAGAATAGCACTGGTCCTAGGACTGACCCCTGCGGTACACCGCTCGTCACCGGCGCCCACTGTGATACCTCATCACGCACCATGACCCGTTGTTGCCTCCCTGTGAGGTATTCCCTGATCCATTCCAGTGCCCTTCCTGTTATACACACTTGTTCTTCCAACTTCTTTACTAATCTCATATGAAGAACTGTGTCGAAGGCCTTCCTGCAGTCTAGGAAAATGCAGTCATCCCACCCTTCTCTCTCTTGCCTTACCTCTGTTACTTTATCATAGAACTCCAGGAGGTTTGTTACACAGGATTTGCCTTCCCTGAATCCGTGCTGTCATGCGTTGATTATCCTGTTCTGCTCCAGATGCTCCACCATTCTTTTCCTGATGATTTTCTCCAGGACTTTGCACACTATACACGTAAGTGACACTGGTCTATAGTTTAGTGCCTCTTTTCTGTCCCTTTTTTTAAAAATGGGGACTACGTTGGCCTTCTTCCATACCTCAGGTAGCTGCGCAGTTTCAAGGGATGTGTTGAATATTATGGTAAGTGGCACACTCACTACCTCAGCTCCTTCCCGAAGGACCCACGGGGAGATATTGTCCGGACCCATCACCTTTAAGGTATCAAGGTCACTGAGTAGTTGCTTCACCTCCCCCTGTGTGTACTCACCTAATTGTGGTTGCAGGGGTCGATACTCAGCTCCTGGCCCCGCCTCTTCGCTGTCCGCTACTGGGTCTCTGCTCTCCCTGCTCCATGAGCTTTATCATACCTCGTCTTAAAACTATGTATGGTTCCTGCCTCCACTATATCTCTCTGGAACATCCTGTCACTGTCTACCTTGTCAATTCCCCGCAGTATTTTGTATGTCGTTATCATGTCTCCTCTGACTCTTCTTTCCTCCAGTGTTGTTAGTCCTATTTCCCTCAACCTTTCTTCATAGGACAGACCCCTGAGTTGTGGAACTAACCTTGTCGCAAACCTTTCCACTTTCTCTAGTTTCTTTACGTGCTTGACCAGTGTGTGTGTGTGTGTGTGTGTGTGTGTGTGTGTGTGTGTGTGTGTGTCTGTGTCTGTGTGTGTGTGTCTGTATGTGTGTGTGTGTGTGTGCGCGCGTGCGTGTCTCTGTATGTGTGTGTGTCTGTATCTGTATATGTGAGTGTCTCTGTATGTGTCTGTCTCTGAATGTGTGTGTGTCTGTCTCTGTATGTGTGTGTGTGTCTGTCTCTGTATGTGTGTGTGTCTGCCTCTGTATGTGTGTGTGTCTGTCTCTGTATGTGTGTGTGTCCGTCTCTGTATGTGTGTGTGTCTCTCTCTCTATGTGTGTGTGTGTGTCTGTTTCTGCATGTGTGTGTGTCTCTCTCTCTCTCTCTATGTGTGTGTCTCTGTAGTGTGTGTGTGTCTCTTTATATGTGTGTGTCTCTGTATATGTGTGTGTGTCTCTGTATGTGTGTGTGTGTCTCTGTATATGTGTGTGTCTCTGTATATGTGTGTCTGTATGTGTGTGTGTCTCTGTATGTGTGTGTCTCTGAATGTGTGTGTGTGTCTCTGTATGTGTGTGTGTCTCTGTATGTGTGTGTGTCTTTGTATGTGTGTCTCTGTATGTGTGTGTGTGTGTATGTGTCTCTGTATGTGTGTGTGTGTGTGTCTTTCTGTATGTGTGTGTGTGTGTGTGTCTGTGTGTGTGAGTCTGTATGTGTCTGTATGTGTGTGTGTGTGTGTGAGTCTCTGTATGTGTGTGTGTGTCTCTGTATGCGTGTGTGTGTCTGTATGTGTGTGTCTCTGTATATGCGTCTGTATCCTCGTCTGTCTGTCTGTCTCTCTCTGCAGGTGGAGGATGTGAAGCAGAAGACAGGTTCTCACAGATAATGGTTCAGGACGAAATGTCACTCACCTGAGTGTCGACCCCTGCAGTGTGGATCCCTGCAGTGTGGATCATTGCAGTGTGGATCCCTGCAGTGTGGATCATTGCAGTGTGGATCCCTTCAGTGTGGATCCCTTCAGTGTGGATCCCTTCAGTGTCGATCCCTGCAGTGTGGATCCCTGCAGTGTCGACCCCTGCAGTGTGGATCTCTGCAGTATCGACCCCTGCAGTGTGGATCCCTGCAGTGCCGACCCCTGCAGTGTGGACCCCTGCAGTGTGGATCCCTGCAGTGTGGATCCCTGCAGTGTGGATCCCTGCAGTGTGGATCACAAGTTCTTGCTGACTCACAACAAAGCGTTGTTCTAGTCTCTGGTGCTAGTCACTCGTGACACTGCTGTCCACCAGTGTTATTGTCTTGTGCTCCCACCTGTTATCCCACAGTCATTAAAAACCACTGGTATTCTCCCAAAAGCAACAAAAAAAAGAGCACAATACCGTGACTGCAACAATATACAAATAACCCGCACATTGGAAAGAGAACTTTACAACGATATTTCAGTCCAATTTAGACCGAAATAGTCCAATGGTAAATGGTTCAAGTCGAACCGAAACGTTGTCGTAAACCTCTCCTTTGTCCGGGTTGTGTATTCCCATTTTCACAAAGGTGGCAGCAAAGCAATTGTAAAAAAAACAGTAGACCAAAAGCGCTAACTTCACACATTTTCAAAATCTTTGCTGCGTCCTAAGATGCAAGACTGTCAATCACAGGATAAGATGCAAGACTGTCAATCACAGGATAAGATGCAAGACTGTCAATCACAGGATAAGATGCAAGACTGTCAATCACAGGAAATAGCAACAGTTGCACAATGGAGGGCAGCAAGGGTTTAGGGCAGGTCGTTCCTGCCTTTCACAGCTGCTACATCATTGACATGGTCTTAGAAGCACTGCAACACAAGCTGATGTAGTTTACAATGATTTTGCAAAACCGCTTAACAAAGTGACGCTACACAAAATGTGTGAGGAAGAAATAACTGGAAAATAGAGCCAATAGATATTTAACTTTTTAACTGATAGAACCCGGGGGAGGGGGAGGAGCAGCAGCAGCATACATGCATGCATGCAGCAGCATGACGCAGCAGCATGCAACAGCAGTATGCATTCAGCAGCAAACATTGTAATGTCAGAGGCTGCCACAGTGAAATGCTCTGTTCCTCAAGGCACATTATTTGCTCCACTTTTGTTTCTCATTGTTTTCGGACATCAATTATATAATAAGTCATAGCACCGTAACATCCTTTGTTGATGACACCAGAATGTTTATGAGAGTGGCGGCCATGGAAGACCCAGCAAATCTTCAAGCAGATATAAATCAAGATGTCCAGTGGGTCTTGGAAGAATTAAGAAAATTCCGGTCAAACTCAAGTCCTTTAAAAGAGCCAAAATTCAAGTGTAAGACTTGGGAGTAATGATGTCAGTGGGTTTCATATTCATTGATCAAAACAATTCTGGTATTGCTATCGCAAGGAAAATGATGGGCTGGATAACTAGAAATTTCAAAACAAGAAATTCTGAGCCATTGATGATATTCTTCAAGGCACTGGTTCTCTCCAGCTTGGGATACTGTTGTATGCTAGCAAGAAAGATGAGCTGCAAAACGTAAAGAACTTTCATTGCATGTACACATTCAATCAAGCATCTGAAATCTTGGGAATGTCTAAAGCCCTCCCTCCATGCATACGGTAAATTACCAACAAACCTTTGGCTGTCTTCAAGGGTGAACTTGACAAGTTCCTCAAGTCAGTTCCAGACAAGCCACGCTGTATTGCATATGTCGGACTGCGTGTGGTCAGCAGTAACAGGCTGGCTGATCACCGAGAGACCTTGTCTAGGACCGGGCTGTGGGAGCCATGATCCCTCAAAACATCCTTCAGATACCCCTCCAGGTATCCTGCCTGTATATCCCAGGCCACCACCACCACCCTGCCTGCCTGCCTTTGCCAGTCCACCACCACCCTGCCTGCCTCTCCCAGGTCACCGCCCTGCCTCTCCCAGGCCACCACCACCCTGCCTGCCTCTCCCAGGCCACCACCACCCTGCCTGCCTCTCCCAGCCCACCACCACCCTGCCTGCCTCTCCCAGGCCACCACCACCCTGCCTGCCTCTCCCAGGCCACCACCACCCTGCCTGCCTCTCCCAGGCCACAACCACCCTGCCTGCCTCTCCCAGGCCGCCACCACCACCCTGCCTGCCTGCCTGCCTCTCCCAGGTCACCACCACCCTGCCTGCCTCTCCCAGGTCACCACCACCCTGCCTGCCTCTCTCAGGCCACCACCACCCTGCCTGCCTCTCTCAGGCCACCACCACCCGGCCTGCCTCTCCCAGGCCACCACCACCCTGCCTGCCTGCCTCTCCCAGGCCACCACCATCCAGGCACAAGGTGCGGGGTGCCGGCCTGAATTAATTAACTACATGTCTTCTTACCATATTTGCTCCTCAGTATTTTTCCTCTCGAGTCACTCCTGGGTTTAGCGACCAAGTGTGTGTTCTTGGTCATGTATCCTTTTCGTAATTGTTTGCTCTTAGGGGGTTGTTCTACCCCCTCTTTCCCAAGAGCCCCCACCCCACTTCCCCCAATATCCTATCCTCGTCCCTTCAAAGTCTCAGATGACGTTACTCACCCTGTCTGCTGAGAGATAGTGATTATTAATTAAGGAAGAGTAACTTTATCTCTGCTCTGAGAAAATCTTTAGAGCTGCTCCAGATACCCAACCCACAGTGAAACACTCCACGATTTGTCCTCACCCTGCTAAAGTCTCCCAGCTCAGGTTGACGGATTTCATCGACACCTCCAGGGACCCAAGGGCAGCCACGTTCATGTTCCAGCGTTTCAGCGTGGCCATCCAGAGGGGAAACGCATGCTGCATACTTGGCTCGCGTCCGGCTTCGGAGGAGCTGGAGGAGATTCATAATCTTTGATATATTGTACCATTTTATTCATGTTCATGCTTTACATTGATGTATTCTGTCTGTTAATAAAGCATTCCATCATCATAATATATATATATTATATATATATATATATATATATATATATATATATATATATATATATATATATATATATATATATACATGTATATATGTCGTGCCGATTAGGTAAAACTGGTCAATTAGCAAGAACTCATCTAAAATTAAGTCCTTTCTAAAAATTTCTCTTATACGTTTAAAGATATATTTTTTCATTTATGTTAATGTAAGAATTTATAATTTTGTACCAAGAGAAACTTTGAAAACCTACCTAACCTTATTACAACAAGCGCAATTTAATTTAGCCTAACCCAACTAAATATATTTTTGATACGTTAACATTAATTTAATAATAAACAAACAATGAAATATTTTTTTCGTTATGTTCAGAATGATTTTGGCGAAATTATTGCATACACAAATTTTCACTTGTCTTATATGGCAAGGTGAGCGTTGCTATTTAAGCCAAAATCGCAAGTTTTACTTAATCGGCACGACATTATATATATATATATATATATATATATATATATATATATATATATATATATATATATATATATATATATATGGCCGCATATGTGTCCGCAAGTCATCACAGATTGCTCTACCTGCTTTCCTGTCTTCATGCATTGCATCCAGAGGGCTTGTAGCAGCAATTCTCCCTGAACATCTTAGGGACACGATTGGAATCCATGACCAAAAGTTCGTTGATGGAGCCAGGATCTGGGATAACCTAACAGGCTCTGAAACCAGGCCTGCTCCCCCAACAACTACAAACAGTCGCACTGGGATGGCCCAATAGTAGAGAATATAGCCTCAGCAATGCTTCAGAGTGTGTCAGGGAAGGATAGAGCCCGCCTACTTGCAGTGAGAGCTCCTCATGCAGGGGACTTTCTTTGGCTGTTCCCAACTCCAGCCTTGGCACACGCCTCGACCCACAGACCATCCGCATTGGTGTTGCCCTTCGACTTGCCGCCCCTATTCTCGCCGAACACAGGTGTATTTGTGGCAGTGAAGCAGCAGACCGATTCGGGTACCATGGTCTTGTGTGTCGTAAATCCGAGGGAAAGATTGCAAGACATGAAGAGGTTAATAACATTATCAAGAGGAGCCTCACAACAGCCGGATGCCCAGCAGTAAGGAGACCACCCCAACTATGCAGATCTGATGGCAACCAAAAGCGTCCAGATGGTATCACCCTTCAAGCCTGGACAGACGGCAAGCAGGTGGTGTGGGACTACACATGTGCATCTACCTTGGCTGATACCTATCTCCAGTACACCAGGGAGGAAGGAGGGGCTGCTGCCACCTTCAGGGAGTCCCAGAAGTCGAGAAAATATGGAGAACTTGCCCATCATTATATGTTTGTTCCCATAGGCTCAGAGACCCTTGGCTCATGGGGAAAGAGTGCATCTAAGTTCCTCAAGGAGCTGGGCAAAAGACTCAACAGGGTAACTAGGGATCCCAGGGCAGCTAGTTTTCTGTTCCAGCGACTCAGTGCTGCTGTTCAGAGGGTAATGCATGCTGTATTCTGGGCACGCGCACCAGCTCGGAAGAGCTGGATGAGATTTTCGCATTATAATCAGTGACAAAGATGTAACAATATGTACTAGACATGTATCTCTCACCTCGTGTACTGTATATGCCATCTTTATATCAACAATGTATCTCTTAAATCTTTTGTACCATATTATGTAATAAAACATACCTATTGGTAAAAAAAAAAAAAAAAGATGGGGTGGTAGGGAAGTGGAATATTCAAATGGCATCAGGAAGAAATCCAAATATTCTTCCTTGAAGCCTTTTATCCACTTCTCCGAGGCTATGGGTCCCACAATTTAACCAGAGGTGGACCCCATCCTATATATATATATATATATATATATATATATATATATATACATATATATATATATATATATATATATATATATATATATATATATATATATATATATATATATATATATATAAACACAAACAGACAAAAGATCTTTATGTTTATAAACCAATTGTAATGTTACCCTACCCATCCTGTGTGTTAGAATTTAACAAGGAAACAAATTTAACTTTAGTACTCATAACAAAACTCCCTAAGAACAATAGCAACTTTGTTGAGTTAGGCATAAGAATTAACAACTGGGCGTCTACACTGCACACTGAATTGTTTGTGATCCTGATGGCGGTAAACTTATGACACTGAGCTTGACTCATCATCACTGATTCCACGTCATCACTGAAAGCTCTTGACTCACAAAATGACTAACAACATGCTCATTGGTGAAGCCAGGTGTAGGTACTCAAAAATCCGTGAAAAAGGAATTAATGTACAGTTGTTATGGATCCCATCACACACTGGATTACTCCTTCATGATATAAGTTGATATGCAGGCCAAGAAGAGCACCCTGAAGGAGAATGTAGACTATAACTTTGGTGTATCTGTGTCTAGCATTAGTAGAGAAGTAAATAATGAAAGTGAATGTTATAGGAATGCATTTAGAAGCCTGAGTGGATCTATAACCCACTATGATAACATGAACATTCAATATGATGTTGTAGTGGCCAGGTTTAGGCTTGGTTACAAGTATTTCTGGCAGTCTGGGAGACACACACATGATCAGCCCTATGGTCACTATCTTGCACTCTATGTGCTTAATTCTCCACTTGTTGAAGAATACAGAGATAGACAGTATAACCTGTGTGACATGTAAACATATCTTATTAACGAAAATAAGATACCATATACATTAAGCAATTTTTTTTTTAAATTTGCTTGTAACAGATAAGTGAACTGTAGATATAAATCCAGATGTACTCCTCTAACTTTTTGGGCCTAGTTCCTAGGCTTCTTGTGTATCCATATACTTTTGCACTTCCGTCCACAGGATGGATATGAGGTGCACAATAAAACTAGCCACTTTAGTGTCAAAATCTTATCCAAGGGTAAGGTAACTGCACATTTGTAACCTCTTTAATAAAGACGCCTCTGATGATGGTTAAGACACATGTGCAACAGCTGACTATATTTATTGTTGAAACGTTTCACTTACACTGTAGTCTTCTTCAGTCATATACAGAGGCAGCAGGTGTAGTATACCTGAAGAGGGTTCCGGGGGTCAACGCCCCCGCGGCCCGGTCTGTGACCAGGCCTCATGGTGAATCAGGGTTTGATGACCCAGGCTGTTACTGCTGGTCGCACGCAAACCGACGTACGAACCACAGCCCGACTGGTCAGGTACCGACTTGAGGTGCCTGTCCAGTGCCTTCTTGAAGACAGTCAGGGGTCTATTGATAATCCCCCTTATGTATGCTGGGAAGCAGTTGAAAAATCTTAGGCCCCTGACACTTATTGTGTTGTCTCTTATCGTGCTAGTGGCACCCCTGCTTTTCATTGGGGGGATGTTGCATCGTCTGCCGAGTCTTTTGCTTTCATAGGGAGTGATTTTCGTGTGCAAGTAGTGAAATGAAGATGATGTAATCAGTCCACCAATCTTGGAGAAATAGTATTTGAGGTGGTCAGTCCCTCAGCCTGGAGAAGAGTTCAGCTCCATGTTCAGGAATGTTTTGAAGCTGAAGCATGAGAATGCAGTCGTAAATACTGTCGAAGGTGAGGTGGAAGATCTCGAAGATGTTGCAGGGGGACGGGATTCACTAGTAGAAGAAGGCAGCTCCATCTGGACTCCAACCCTTCTCACTCATAGTTAGGCGATGAAGTGTGAAACATGTCCTTTGTACCAAGATACCGTTGTGTTGCAGTGTTGTGTTGCAGTGTTGTGTTGCAGTGTCTGACAATTATGTTGAAAATGGCATAAAATACAGACATGCTTCAGCTTCATATCGTTCCAGACCATGGTGCTGAAGTCTCCTCCTGGCCAGACCATGGAGCTGAAGTCTTCTCCTGGCCAGACCATGGAGCTGAAGTCTACTCCTGGCCAGACCATGGAGCTGAAGTCTCCTCCTGGCCAGACCATGGAGCTGAAGTCTTCTCCTGGCCAGACCATGGAGCTGAAGTCTCCTCCTGGCCAGACCATGGAGCTGAAGTCTCCTTCTGGCCAGACCATGGAGCTGAAGTCTTCTCCTGGCTGAGGGACTGACCACCTCAAATACTATTTCTTCAAGGTTGACGAACTGATTACATCATCTTCATGGCACTACTACACTGCTGCCTCTGTATGTGACTGAAGAAGCCCAATGTGTAGGCGAAACGTTTCAACAGTAACGATACCCATCTGCTGCACATGTCTTGTTCATTAAGGACTTTACAATGGTTCACCTCTAACCAGCAGCTGTCAGCCTACTTCTAGGTGACCAGGGGCAGGTGACCAGGGGCAGGTGACCAGGGGCAGGTGACCAGGGGCAAGTGACCAGGGGCAGGTGATCATGGGCAAAATTTGAGGCATGACCATTGGTCTCGTCTTGTTCGGGACTAAATCCGGGTTTATTTTGAACTATCCAACCACGGTAAAGTGGCTGGTACTGTGGCTTATTCTCACAGAGACTATGATAACAGAAGGCGGCACCTGGCAGACTTGCTCCATCAAGACGATCTTCACATTCACAAATCTACTCTCCTGTGAGGGGAGGGGGTCATCCCAGCCCGGCCATCACCTGCCAGAGCTAGGGGAGGCTAGGGAAAAGGTGTCAGTTGATCTCCCATCATCTGCCGCAGCTAGGGGCTGCGAGGGGGGGCGCCTCAGGCGCCTGGCTATCTCCCATCATCTGCCGCAGCTAGCCAGGCTAGAGACGATACGGTAATCTAGGGTCGGGTGGAACCTCATACGAGCCAACCACCGTGGAACTGATCACATCACGGCTGGTATAAATTTGGAAAATTAAGCCTTGCTTCTATGCTTTACCATCCCTTGTATCTCCTCTGTTTTGTTCCCTTCCCCTCTCACTCCGTTCCCTTATCTCTTATTTTCTTATCTCCTTTTTTACCCCCCTCTCCCTTTTTCCTTTCCACTGCATCGCGTTTTTTGTATTAACATTATTACCGTTTATCTCATCTCTGAATACACCAAATGTATAAAAGCTAAATGAATGTATACAATGCAATAAAATATTATTATTATTAATTATTATTATTATTATTATTATTATTAACAATTCATATCAAGTTTACTTGCATAATGGAAGGGAAAAAATAATGTAACAAATTTTGTACGTGTGTGTACTACTGTGTACTACTGTGTACCATAATTCTCATGCATTACCTTTTACGATCACAATCATGTGAGCCCATAGTCTGGTGAGACAATAAAAGGCCCCTAGGAAAAAATTCTTCAGATTTCTCCATGTTTCATACCACCAGGGGTGTAGAATGATCTTCCTAATTACTCCCGGCAGAGCTAATTACTAAATACCACTTAAGTGGTATTTAGTTATTAGCCTGAGCAATCAGTTAACCAGGGATAAAACAAGAGTAACTTGGTCTTTACTTGGTAAGCCACTTAGATTACTTAGATTAATTTTAATAGGACCACAGTGATAAATACTTCCGAAAGGAATGAAACTTAGAAATGAAAGTAATACACTTACTTTATTAACACTAGAATGATTGATTGTATAATTACTTGAATTAATATTTCATCACAAAGAGAACACTATAATATCACAGGGAAAATTATATTTCTGACTTTTTAGTGAGAGAGAGAAAGTGAAATATTGTCTAAATACTGGACGAACTGTACCACAGTCTGCTTTACGTATCCACTCAGAACTTTACAGCCAGTCTCTTAAATTACTACTGCTGTCACTCACCAAATAGCCCTCTCTCTCCTCTCTCTCTCTCTCTCTCTCTCTCTCTCTCTCTCTTTGTACCTATCCTAATCTTAAATAAAGAAAACGCGATTTTTAGGGAAAAAAGTAGAAACGCTTTGCTCACGTCAGCTTATTATCTTGGGGGGGGGGGAGGGGGACCCAAAAACTGACGTTTTAAAATGAGGTTGTTTTACCGTGGCACGGAGGTAGCATGCTCATTCTATGCCCAGTGAAAGACTACCTCACACTAGTCTAGCAACAAGTTGATGAATGAGTCACATGTTCAATACGTAGGTATCTTTATTGTCGTAACGTTTCGCCTGCGAAGCAAGCTTATTTACTAGGCAAGGAATTAATTTTAGAAACGGATCATAAACCTTTGATATACCTAGAGACTTAAGGGAACCAACAGTCGCACTCCAAGCTTTTTAGCGTATATCAACGGTTCATCCAATTATTTCTCTGACTGGTTAAGTCGTGACAGTCAGTAAAATAACAAAACGATGAAGAGGAGTTTGAGGTAATCAGTCCCTCAGCCTGGAATTGAGGTGTTCCGTCCATTATTCTTGAGAAATGTATATCACAGAGTGTGTCAAGGTTACGTTAAGGATCTCTAACTTTATTAACAAGATATTGACAAGTTAAGGATTCCTAACTCTATTGACAAGCTAAGAGCTGTTACCTACATCAGCTCATTTGAAAGCAGGTTGAAGTTGGATCCATCTGTGGGTCAGCATTTTCATTTGATCAACTGACTTTATCTCGTTGACATCATTATGCTGTACGAATGTGTTCCAGACTCGAGTCATCCTGGGGATAAATGATCTCAGATGAAGTGATGTTCTGGAGAAGGGTACAGCCAGAGTGAAGTTGCTGCTTTCTGCCCGTCTTGTGGTATAGAAGCTGGCTTCTCGCTGTCCTCGAAGTGGAGCCAAGTGTGGTACTTTGACAATGTTGGCCTTGTACATAACAGTAAGGCCGCCCACATCCCTCCTGTGTTGAAGGCTCTGCTGAAATGACAGATCTATCCAGGATGGGTCCAGGCGAGAGAAGAGACGTCTTGCTCTGTTCTCTACTCTGTCAAGCAGTCACAGATGAGAGGGGGGGGGAAGGCAAACCAAGAAAGTGGAGCATATTCAAGGTGTGAGCGTACTTGTGCCTCATACAGAATCTTGCAACCCCTACTGTCAAGCAGATGCGAGATACGTCGAAGTGCTGTAAACTTCCTGGCTACCTTGTTTGCGAGATTTATAACGTGGATTTTCATGGTCAGTTTGGAGTCAAATTTCACCCCAAGAATATCAACTTCTTCTTTCTTTCTCTCTCTCTCTCTCTGATCTCTTTCTCCTCCTAGGCCTCACTGACTTCACTTTCCTCCTTACATCCGTCTCTCGACTCCTTACTCCACTGTTTCACATGACCTCTTGAGTCAGTAGATAACTAAGTCCAAAACAAAAAAACTAAGGTCCCAGACTAAGTCAAAACACAGGACATCGCTCACACTAGCATGCCTTTGAGAATGTTTCTTCTCCTGATGAAGTTGAAGTTTTGACAGTAATAATTGAAAACCTGAGTCTAGTTGCTGTACTTCTGTAAAAGCCGCCGGACACAACTTCCCAGCGGGTCAAGGCCCAGTTGTCGAAAAATCTGTCTGAAAAATCTCTCAACTTCAGTCCCAAACATCTTGTTCATTGGTGATTTGAATTTAAGACATTTAAAATTGAGAAATGTAGCAAATACTGAAATACAGGAAAAAGTTCATATGAAGAGTCTCACACGAAGGAAATATTGAAAATCTGAAATATTTGTATTAGGCCAGAAAATAGTGGAACCAACCAGGCTAGACCTTATACTGACCTTATATTCACTAATACTGATGAGTTGGTGTAGAGAATAACGACGTCGAAGACTGTAAATTCAGATCACAAGCTAATCGAAGTTCAGCCCCGCATACAAACTAGTCCTGGGCGCCAGAGCACAGTCATGAGGACGTTTTCTCTAAATTCAACAACAAAAACTTCATCTGGGATCAAATAAATCATGACCTTAACTAAACATACTGGGAATATATACTGAACAACATGGATCTGAACCAATATCTGGAGAGGATCAAGTCTGAGGCACAAGAAGTATGCTTAAAATACACGCCAGTAAAGAAAATTATGATAAAAGCTAGGAGGATGATAGAGAATCACAAGACTTAAGACTATTTGAAATGCAGAAAGAAACATTGGCTAGAGAAATAGAATATATTGAGCTCAAATTTAACGAGTCGAAGTCCAAGAAAGATAGAGGGAACTGAAAGCATTAAGTAATATTGAATGAAATCCAAAATAATACTTCATATATGCAGAGAACTTACTCTTGATTAACGATTAACGATTCAGTGAATCGTTAATCAGACTCAAGGCTGAGAATCAAAATTAATTTTTCATGAACGAGACTTAAAACTTTGCCATATCCAAAATTTCCGACAATACCCAACCCAATTCAACTTCGAAAAAGCCATTGATAGCCTGCACATACATCCTAACAAAGGCCCAGAATTGTTGGACCCAAAGTTCAAGAACTGAAAGAAACCCTTATAACATGTCTTGAGTGTAATGGAGAGGCAGCCTGGACACAGGGTCCGTTCCACAACTATTAAAAACAATGGCTGCAACCCCACTCCACAAGGTGGCAGCAAATCAATAGCAAAGAATTATATGCGCATTTCACATTACTAAAGTCTTCGAGAGAGTTTTAAGAAACAAGATCGCTAACCACGTGGGTTTTTAACTTGAGGAAATAAAAATTAGATCGGAGTATAAAACAAATTCTAATCACACAATAGAGTTGAAAACTAATGTGAAGGACCTGGGAGTGATAATGTCAGAGAATCTCACTTTCAAAAATCACACCAATGTCACTATCACATCTGCTAGGAAAATGATAGGTAAATTATTAGAGGGACTAGTCCCAACTCTGCTCACGGAAATCACTCCCTACGAAAGCAAAAGACTCGGCAGGCGGCGCAACATCCTCCCATTTAAAAGCAGGGGCGTCATGAGAGTTAATTAAGACAATAAGCGTCAGGGGTCCAAGACTGTTTAACCCCAAGCTGTCTTCAAGGCGCTGGACAGGCACCTAAAGTCAGTACCTAATCAGTCGGGCTGTGGTTGTTATGTTGGATTACATGCGGCCGGCAGGCAGTAACGGCTTGGTTGATCCATGGAGAGGGCCGCGGGGCCGTTGACCCCCGGAACATCTTCCACATAGGTAGACCTTGGTTACCATGGGAATACGTGGGAAAAAGATAGAGGGACTAGCAGGATCATCGTAAATTATAATTATCGAGGTGTGCCAGTCAAGGATATTAATGCAAAAGTCTCCCCCCCCCCTACCCTCTACTGACACCATGAAAACATTCAGGAAAATTATACCAAACAATTATGGGGAAAAAAACATGTAATTTACAGGCATAATGAAATTGGGTGGAAGATGAAGTCAACAACTGCCTCTGTTACATTAATACCGTTTATATTTTCAATTACATTTGTTACTTTGCCCTCACAGAGCTGTGTCTACTTCTGGTTACCACCAGCTCTATTATGTCTATCACAATCTTCTACGTCTATTACTATTAATATTATTGACTCAGTTGCCTTGTTGTCAATGTATCATCCAGATGTAGTTGTTCAACAGACATCAGGAATCTGTTGACTTCAGAAGCCCTGATGTCTGAATGTAAATGACGAGTCACGTGGGTATGATGTGTCATAGGTGAGTGAGATATAAAGAGTCTTTGACAACATCTCGCTCCTGGTAGGTTTAGATCAGACATCTCCTGCCTCTGGCAATTACCGGACCCTTACGACATAAGAACATATGTAAGGAGGAACACTGCTCAAGCTTACTGGCCCATACTAGGCAGGTGCTCAAACCCAAACCCACTAACAAAAACATTTGCCCAACCCACTTTCAGTGCTACCCAAGGAATAAGATTTGGTAATCCTATTAACTGATGTTGTTCAACTCCCACCCAAATTCAGTCCCTCCAACGGTGGGTCATCATCTGACTAAGACCCGCGTCAGGAAACACTTGTCTTGTTTCCTGACGAACCTTACCTACCTTGGGAAGGTAAACAATTGTATTTGTAAGGTTCTCTCTCCTATGGGCAGGTTATTTGTGTATTGTTCCAGTCACGGTATTGTGTCTTTTTGTTCTTTAGTTGTAGTGTACAAACACTTTGCAAAAGAGTTTAAAAAGTCCGATCGTTGGCGTAACAATGCACAAAATGAGCGAAAGGGAAATAACTGGAAAAGTGAGATGGATTTTTAAGTTTCCAAAAAAATAGAATGTAAAGAGTAACAGCAAACAGTTAAGCCGGAGGCTACCCCAGTGAAAACACTGTTTTCCATGGCACAGTCCCTTGGGTATAACCTACTTTCACTGGGGAATCCCGCCTACCAATGGCAATGCCTTCGTCTGCTACCCATCCCTTTCCACCTGACGCCAGTATATAAGCACCAGCCTACTTGCCTGTGCTCCAGAATCTACACAACTACGGTGCTCTTCACACCAACTCCAAGGCCGAGGGTCTGATTACCTCATCTTTTGTATATAGTTCTACTGTCTTCACATAATGTCCTAGAATTCGCATTGATAAAGCCACTGGAGGGCGAAACGTCTACAATAAAGACACCCAGATGTTGCACATGTGTCTAATTTTCATCTTGTTGGTATTGTATACCATTCACGTATAACCTGCTTGACTTGGCTCTGGCAAACAAGGAAACAACCACAAATCAATTACCTTTGAATGGAAATATAATAGTAGAGATAATTCAGTAACGGTCCCAGTGGACTGGGAGTAATTAAGACAACTATCAGCATGACAGTTTTCTAAACACTATGCATGCTGTCCAAAGAACATTTATTCCGTATAAAGAAATAAGATCAAATAGAAATGACCCGAAATGGCTTGACCCAGTATGGGCCAACAGGCCTACTGTAGTGTTCCTCATTTTTTATGTTCTTATGTCATTCTCGCTTAACGTTTTCTAATGAATTTATATCCATTCTGAGGCCTGGTCACAGACCGGGCCGCAGGGGCGTTGACCCCTGGAACTCTCTCCAGGTATACTCCAGGTATTCTGTAATATGGAGACCAGAACTGAGCTGCGTCATCTAGGTGAGGCCTTACTAATGATGTATAAAGATGCAATATAACCTCTGGACTTCTGTTCCTTACACTTCTTTACATAAATCCCGATAATCTGTTTTTATTATTACGTACACTTAGGCATTGCTGTCTTGGTTTAAGGTTGCCATAATCCCCAAGTTCTTTTCGCATTCGGTATGGCTATGTTCTACATTATTTGTTTATAAGCGCTAGGGTTAAGAACATTTGCATTTATCTACATTGAACTGCATCTGCCACTTTTCTGACCACGAACTGAGTTTGTCTAAATCCTCCTGAAGTTCCCTGACATCTATGTTTGAATCAATTATCCTACCTATCTTCGTGTCATCGGCGAATTTGCTCATATCACTAGTAATTCCCTCATCAAGGTCATTGATATATATCATAAACAACAACGGGCCTAAAACTGATCCCTGTGGAACACCACTTGTTACAGATCTCCACTCAGATTTTATCCTATTTATGCATACACACTGCTTTCTATTGGTGAGCCATGACTCGATCCACGATAGCACTTTTACCCCAATACCATGAGCTGCCACTTTCTTTAACAGTCTCTGGTGCGGTACTCTGTAAAGAAAAAATACTAAAAACTAAATAAACAGTATCGAATTCTTTATCCTAATCAACAGCCTCAAATGTTTTACTGAAGAAAGTTAGTAAATTAGTTAGGCAGGAACGGCCCCTCGTAAATCCATGCTGAGTATCATTAATCAAATTATGCTTATCAAGATGACTTCTTATAATATCAGTTATAATTGACTAGTAATTTGCCTACAATTGAGGTCAGACTTATTGGGCGGTAATTCGACGGTAACTACTTGTCCCCTGATTTAAAAATAGGAATTACATTAGCCATCTTCCACATATCAGACACTACACCTGTTTGAAGAGATATATTAAAAATGTTAGTTAATGGTTTACAGAGTTCCATTTTGCATTCCTTAAGAACCCTTGCAAAAAGTTCATCAGGACCCGGCGATTTATTTTGTTTCAGTCGGTCTACTTGTTTCATAACCATTTCGCTAGTGACTGTGATATTACATAATTTATCTTCTTCAAGGCCACTATAAAAAATAATTATTGGAATATTGTTAGTGTCTTCCTGTGTGAAAACTGAGAGAAAATTAGTAAAAATAGAGCACATTTCATTCTCCTTGTCAGTAAGATGCCCAGAGTTATTTTTAAGGGGACCTATCTTATCTCTAACTTTTGTTCTATAAACCTGGATAAAACCTTTCGGGTGAGTTTTTGAATCCCTAGCAACTTTAATTTCATAGTCTCGTTTAGCTTTTCTTATCCCTTTTTTAACCTCCCTGTTGATGTGAATATATTGATTTATAAGATGACCCTCACCTCTTTTGATGCGCCTATAAATTATTTTCTTCTTCCCTAAAAGATGTTTGAGCCTATTATTCATCCATTTCGGGTCATTTATATTCGATCTAATTTCTTTATACGGGATAAATGTTCTTTGGGCAGCCTGTATAGTGTTAAGAAAGCTGTCATATTGATACCTCTCTTCGTTACCCCAGTCCACAGTTGATAAGTGTTCTCTAAGCCCATTATAATCTGCTAAGCGAAAGTCTGGGACTGTTACTGAATTTTCCCTACTATCATGCATCCATTCAATGCTTTATTGTTATAAGTCATTCCGTTGTATCTATGATTATGTATACATAGATGCACTTAAACAAGGCTCATAACAGCGCAAGGGGAAGGCGAGGTAATTATGCTAGATCCAAGAGGAAAGTAGCTCCCATTCCTTGGATCAAGATCCCTTCACCAGCAGCAACGGACCTTCGTACCTTGAAGGTTACTTGTGATAATACCAGAGGAGACATCAGACTTTTAAAGCAGTTCACCAATGATTTGAAGGAGTTAACTCTAATATTTATTTACAGCAGCAAACATATTTATGTATACAAGTGAAAATAATCATTAATGAAAATTACATTAACTTCTGAATTGAAATTTACGAAATCTGTGTAAGTGGCAGACGTGAGTTGACCTGGTGTTGTCAAGGTCAGGTGGAGCAGACGTGAGTTGACCTGGTGTTGTCAAGGTCAGGTGGAGCAGGCGTGAGTTGACCTGGTGTTGTCAAGGTCAGGTGGAGTAGACGTGAGTTGACCTGGTGTTGTCAAGGTCAGGTGGAGCAGGCGTGAGTTGACCTGGTGTTGTCAAGGTCAGGTGGAGCAGACGTGAGTTGACCTGGTGTTGTCAAGGTCAGGTGGAGCAGGCGTGAGTTGACCTGGTGTTGTCAAGGTCAGGTAAAGCAGGCGTGAGTTGACCTGGTGTTGTCAAGGTCAGGTAAAGCAGGCGTGAGTTGACTTAATGTAGATAAATGGTTCAGAAATTCGACAAGCTGATAAATTAGACACATATGCAACACTTGGGAATCTTTATTGAGGAAACGTTTCGCCCCACAGTGGCTTCATCAGTCCATACAAAGAAGAATGGTGAAGAACAGGAGGACTGATGAAACCAATGCGTGTCGAAAAGTTTCCTTAATAAAGAGTGTTGCACATGTGTCTCATTCATCTGTGAGTTTATATATGCTCAGTTGGGTTCATATTTCGCGGCACTATGGTGCTGACACCTAGTGGCATAGGCCTACCAAGCTCAGCCCACACCACGCTACCTCATTCTCACTCCGGCAGCCGACGTCATTCAGACAAGAAGCCTACTCACTCTCTCGCAGCTGGGGCTTGGCCCCCAGGGTACTTAATTAAACACACTGTCTGTGTACAAGACCCAAAATAGAGTAACATTGCCTCCGAAGATTATCATTCATTCCCGCTACCAAATCTAGACGCAAGAAGCTGTAATATTGACCTGTTCTCAAGGTCAGGCGGAGAAAGCATGATGGTTGACCTGGTGTTGTCAAGGTTAGGTCAAACAGGCATGATAGCTGACCTGGTGTTGTCAAGGTCAGGTAGAGCAGGCATGATACATGACCTGGTGTTGTCAAGGTCAGGTAGAACAGGCATGTAGCTGACCTGGTGTTGTCAAGGTCAGGTAGAGCAGGCATGATACATGACCTGGTGTTGTCAAGGTCAGGTAGAACAGGCATGATACCTGACCTGGTGTTGTCAAGGTCAGGTATGATACATGACCTGGTGTTGTCAAGGTCAGGTAGAGCAGGCATGATACCTGACCTGGTGTTGTCAAGGTCAGGTGGAGCGTGATACCTGACCTACAGGTATCACGCATGTAGAGCAGGTATGATACCTGACGTGGTGTTGTCAAGGTCAGGTAGAGCAGGCATGATAGCTGACCTGGTGTTGTCAAGGTCAGGTAGAGCAGGCATGATACCTGACCTGGTGTTGTCAAGGTCAGGTAGAGCAGGCATGATACCTGACCTGGTGTTGTCAAGGTCAGGTAGAGCAGGCATGATACCTGACCTGGTGTTGTCAAGGTCAGGTGGAGCAGACATGATAGTTGACCTGGTGTTGTCAAGGTCAGGTGGAGTAGGCATGATACCTGACCTGGTGTTGTCAAGGTCAGGTAGAGCAGGCATGATACCTGACCTGGTGTTGTCAAGGTCAGGTAGAGCAGGCATGATACCTGACCTGGTGTTGTCAAGGTCAGGTAGAGCAGGCATGATGCCTGACCTGGTGTTGTCAAGGTCAGGTAGAGCAGGCATGATGCCTGACCTGGTGTTGTCAAGGTCAGGTAGAGCAGGCATGATAGTTGACCTGGTGTTGTCAAGGTCAGGTAGAGCAGGCATGATAGTTGACTTGGTGTTGTCAAGGTCAGGTAGAGCAGGCATGATAGTTGACCTGGTGTTGTCAAGGTCAGGTAGAGCAGGCATGATAGTTGACTTGGTGTTGTCAAGGTCAGGTAGAGCAGGCATGACACATGACCTGGTGTTGCCAGGGGTTCAGGTGGAGCAGTGACCCGTGGTTGACGTATCGACCTGCCAGGGGTGTAACCTCCTTCCCTCAGGAACGCCCTTACAATATTTCTCAACATTTCCAAAGTTCAGCCAAGGATCACGGAGAACTTGGAAATTTATGATGCGTTATGGAAAATTTGTCCAATTTTAAATAACACTGCGTGATGCCGCTGAGAGACGAATCTTGACGTTCTTTGGCTGAAGCAGAGAGGATTTTAGCGCTGATTGGCTCAGCTTTGGCCAATAAAAATCTATCAGTGTGCGAAATGAAATAATACTTTAGATATTATTTAGGTTTTCATTAATTTACGTTTCTTGCTAAGAAAACACAAATAAAACACTTACACTAACACTGTGTGTGTTTTCACCTAATTTTGTGTAGGGACTCTGGGCCCAGTTTTTATGGGGCCACAGAGCTCAGCTCTTGTGTGGGACCTTGAAGCTCGGCTCTTGTGTGGGACCTTGAAGCTCAGCTCTTGTGTGGGGCCTTGAAGCTCAGCTCTTGTGTGGGACCTTGAAGCTCAGCTCTTGTGTGGGGCCTTGAAGCTCAGCTCTTGTGTGGGGCCTTGAAGCTCAGCTCTTGTGTGGGGCCTTGAAGCTCAGCTCTTGTGTGGGACCTTGAAGCTCGGCTCTTGTGTGGGGCCTTGAAGCTCAGCTCTTGTGTGGGACCTTGAAGCTCAGCTCTTGTGTGGGACCTTGAAGCTCAGCTCTTGTGTGGGACCTTGAAGCTCAGCTCTTGTGTGGGGCCTTGAAGCTCAGCTCTTGTGTGGGGCCTTGAAGCTCAGCTCTTGTGTGGGGCCTTGAAGCTCGGCTCTTGTGTGGGCCTTGAAGCTCAGCTCTTGTGTGGACCTTGAAGCTCAGCTCTTGTGTGGGGCCTTGAAGCTCAGCTCTTGTGTGGGGCCTGAAGCTCAGCTCTTGTGTGGGGCCTTGAAGCTCAGCTCTTGTGTGGGACCTTGAAGCTCAGCTCTTGTGTGGGGCCTTGAAGCTCAGCTCTTGTGTGGACGAGCTCGCCGTGGGCCTTGAAGCTCAGCTCTTGTGGTGGGGCCTTGAAGCTCAGCTCTTGTGTGGGACCTTGAAGCTCAGCTCTTGTGTGGGGCCTTGAAGCTCGGCTCTTGTGTGGGGCCTTGAAGCTCAGCTCTTGTGTGGGCCTTGAAGCTCAGCTCTTGTGTGGGCTAAGTCGGCTCTTGTGGCCTTGAAGCTCAGCTCTTGTGTGGGACCTTGAAGCTCAGCTCTTGTGTGGGGCCTTGAAGCTCAGCTCTTGTGTGGGGCCTTGAAGCTCAGCTCTTGTGTGGGACCTTGAAGCTCAGCTCTTGTGTGGGGCCTTGAAGCTCAGCTCTTGTGTGGGACCTTGAAGCTCAGCCTTGTGTGGGCCTTGTGCTTGTGTGGGACCTTGAAGCTCAGCTCTTGTGTGGGACCTTGAAGCTCAGCTCTTGTGTGGGGCCTTGAAGCTCAGCTCTTGTGTGGGACCTTGAAGCTCAGCTCTTGTGTGGGCCTTGAAGCTCAGCTCTTGTGTGGGCCTTGAAGCTCAGCTCTTGTGTGGGACCTTGAAGCTCGGGCTCTTGTGTGGGGACCTTGAAGCTCAGCTCTTGTGTGGGGCCTTGAAGCTCAGCTCTTGTGTGGGGCCTTGAAGCTCAGCTCTTGTGTGGGACCTTGAAGCTCAGCTCTTGTGTGGGACCTTGAAGCTCGGCTCTTGTGTGGGGCCTTGAAGCTCAGCTCTTGTGTGGGCCTTGAGCTCAGCTCTTGTGTGGGACCTGAAGCTCAGCTCTTGTGTGGGACCTTGAAGCTCAGGCTCTTGTGTGGGGCCTTGAAGCTCAGCTCTTGTGTGGGAGCCTTGAAGCTCAGCTCTTGTGTGGGGCCTTGAAGCTCAGCTCTTGTGACGCCTGGGGACCTTGAAGCTCAGCTCTTGTGTGGGGCCTTGAAGCTCAGCTCTTGTGTGGGGCCTTGAAGCTCAGCTCTTGTGTGGGACCTTGAAGCTCAGCTCTTGTGTGGGACCTTGAAGCTCAGCTCTTGTGTGGGCCTTGAAGCTCAGCTCTTGTGTGGGCCTTGAAGCTCAGCTCTTGTGTGGGCCTTGAAGCTCAGCTCTTGTGTGGGGCCTTGAAGCTCAGCTCTTGTGTGGGCCTTGAAGCTCAGCTCTTGTGTGGGGCCTTGAAGCTCGGCTCTTGTGTGGGGCCTTGAAGCTCGGCTCTTGTGTGGGGCCTTGAAGCTCAGCTCTTGTGTGGGGCCTTGAAGTTCAGCTCTTGTGTGGGGCCTTGAAGCTCAGCTCTTGTGTGGGACCTTGAAGCTCAGCTCTTGTGTGGGACCTTGAAGCTCAGCTCTTGTGTGGGGCCTTGAAGCTCAGCTCTTGTGTGGGGCCTTGAAGCTCAGCTCTTGTGTGGGGCCTTGAAGCTCGGCTCTTGTGTGGGGCCTTGAAGCTCAGCTCTTGTGTGGGGCCTTGAAGCTCGGCTCTTGTGTGGGGCCTTGAAGTTCAGCTCTTGTGTGGGGCCTTGAGCTCAGCTCTTGTGTGGACCTGAGCTCAGCTCTTGTGTGGGACCTTGAAGCTCGGCTCTTGTGTGGGGCCTTGAAGCTCAGTTCTTGTGTGGGGCCTTGAAGCTCAGCTCTTGTGTGGGGCCTTGAAGCTCGGCTCTTGTGTGGGGCCTTGAAGCTCAGCTCTTGTGTGGGGCCTTGAAGCTCGGCTCTTGTGTGGGGCCTTGAAGCTCGGCTCTTGTGTGGGGCCTTGAAGCTCAGCTCTTGTGTGGGGCCTTGAAGCTCAGCTCTTGTGTGGGGCCTTGAAGCTCGGCTCTTGTGTGGGGCCTTGAAGCTCAGCTCTTGTGTGGGGCCTTGAAGCTCAGCTCTTGTGTGGGGCCTTGAAGCTCGGCTCTTGTGTGGGGCCTTGAAGCTCGGCTCTTGTGTGGGGCCTCGGAGCCCAGCTTTTATAATCTGATTAACTAGTGTGGCACAGCCCTAATATATAGACAGACTGGGAGATTTTAAATTTCACGACTATCAATCATTAATATATACACGACTGAATTTCAATATTTTAAAAGACCAATGCAAACCTGATGGTACATCTACCCTTCTTGTGAAGTCTCTTCTACCTTCACCTGAGTGACGATCATATATCTACCATAACCACGAAATGACTTTTCTGCACCTGACCTACTTCCTATACCTGACATTCATCAGGTGACTTACGACAGGTGACCTCTCCACATATATAATCTACATGCTTTAAGCACCTTGTAATGTGTGTTTTAACTCAACCTTTGTGTTATCTCTCTCTCTCTCTCTCTCTCTGAAGTCCTTCCTCTGGCAAGAAGGAATTGTGGTACTCGAGCTGGGTACATAAAGGAGAACACAATACCCAGGAACATAACCCTCACTTGTGCTCACATACCCTCCTCTCCACAGGCTAGTGCTGCTATTGATAATGATAGTACTGCTGTTGCTTCTGTTGGACGTGATGTTGCTGCTGCTGCTGCGTCTGTTGGTGCTCCTGTTGCTGGTGGTGATGTACTTAGTATTAATGCTGATGGTGCAATTGCTAGTGTTGCTGTGGTTATTGTCCAGTATGCTGGTGATCACGCTGAGGTGCCTTTCGATGTTGATTCTGCTGCTCCTGAAGCACTTACTCCTGCTTTTGTTCCTGCTGCGATTGTTTCTGGTGCTGCTTCTGTTGTCTGTACTGTTGCTAAAGCTGCTGCTGTTACTCCTGCTCCTGCGGCTGTTCCTGTTGTTGATGAAGCTGTTTCTTCTGATGTTGCTGCTGCTACTTCAGTGGTGATGCTGTTCCTGGTGGTGGTGATGCTGTTCCTGGTGGTGGTGATGCTGTTCCTGGTGGTGGTGATGCTGTTCCTGGTGGTGGTGATGCTGTTCCTGGTGGTGGTGATGCTGTTCCTGGTGGTGGTGATGCTGTTCCTGGTGGTGGTAATGCTGTTCCTGGTGGTGGTAATGCTGTTCCTGGTGGTGGTAATGCTGTTCCTGGTGGTGGTGATGCTGTTCCTGGTGGTGGTAATGCTGTTCCTGGTGGTGGTAATGCTGTTCCTGGTGGTGGTGATGCTGTTCCTGGTGGTGGTGATGCTGTTCCTGGTGGTGGTAATGCTGTTCCTGGTGGTGGAAATGCTGTTCCTGGTGGTGGTGGTGCTGTTCCTGGTGGTGGTGGTGCTGTTCCTGGTGGTGGTGATGCTGTTCCTGGTGGTGGTGATGCTGTTCCTGGTGGTGGTGATGCTGTTCCTGGTGGTGGTGATGCTGTTCCTGGTGGTGGTGATGCTGTTCCTGGTGGTGGTGATGCTGTTCCTGGTGGTGGTGATGCTGTTCCTGGTGGTGGTAATGCTGTTCCTGGTGGTGGTGGTGCTGTTCCTGGTGGTGGTGGTGCTGTTCCTGGTGGTGGTGATGCTGTTCCTGGTGGTGGTGGTGCTGTTCCTGGTGATGGTGGTGCTGTTCCTGGTGGTGGTGATGCTGTTCCTGGTGGTGGTGATGCTGTTCCTGGTGGTGGTGATGCTGTTCCTGGTGGTGGTGATGCTGTTCCTGGTGGTGGTGATGCTGTTCCTGGTGGTGGTGATGCTGTTCCTGGTGGTGGTGATGCTGTTCCTGGTGGTGGTAATGCTGTTCCTGGTGGTGGTGGTGCTGTTCCTGGTGGTGGTGGTGCTGTTCCTGGTGGTGGTGATGCTGTTCCTGGTGGTGGTGGTGCTGTTCCTGGTGGTGGTGGTGCTGTTCCTGGTGGTGGTGATGCTGTTACTGGTGGTGGTGATGCTGTTCCTGGTGGTGGTGATGCTGTTCCTGGTGGTGGTGATGCTGTTCCTGGTGGTGGTGATGCTGTTCCTGGTGGTGGTGATGCTGTTCCTGGTGGTGGTGATGCTGTTCCTGGTGGTGGTAATGCTGTTCCTGGTGGTGGTGGTGCTGTTCCTGGTGGTGGTGGTGCTGTTCCTGGTGGTGGTGATGCTGTTCCTGGTGGTGGTGGTGCTGTTCCTGGTGGTGGTGTGCTCGTGGCATGAAGGCTGCGTTACATTTATTCGACGTATGTCACACGCCCACATAGGCGTGTCCTCCCGACCAGCGAACCTGCTGTTAAGAGTATAACAAGAAGGGCCCAGCTGTTGTGCTAACAGCTGGGTTCAACCCGCCAGTCACGAGAAGCCCACCAACGTTGTGAAAAAGTCTGAGACTCGTGGAAAAAACATTGACAGATTTACTTCCATGTCTGGTTGTTCTTACCGTGTGATTATTTTGCAAATTGTCATAGTGTACATATTCTTTGTAAATATTGTATGTAATTGCACTCTTTGTTGTCTTTTGCTCGTTCCTACATTGGTTATGCTCAGTACGAACAGGTGTACAGGTCAGCAGACTGCACCTGGTTTCGTAATAGCGCTAGAGCGTGAGCTCGTTATAACAGCCTTCACCTTGGTATTCAATTCCTGGGACACCAATGTGGTCCAGGTACTAACAGAGCTCCACGTCCTTGTACCATGCATGGCTCTCTTTGATCACAGAGTGGACAGAATCATACTGGGCAAAGGCAAGCCGAGAACACAAGGAATCTGAATAAATTGTGAATCGAGATCCAATTAAGCCAGTTCTCATTACGGGAGCAGAAAGGACTGCTTGTAGTTCTACAATGACCACAAAGGATTTGCTTGTTATATACGCACAATGAGTGTTCACCAGTGATCACAGCAAAAGTAACACCATCCTCACTCATTGACACGTCAGTAAAGACCATCCCTGAAGCATAAACAAATCCATGCTCCATGAAGTTAGCTAATCCACTGCCTGCACCCGATAATCAAAAGACACACGAACTCTTGGACGTCTAGCAAAAGGCTGTCCCCTCGCCTATCCTCCACAAAGACTGCAACATAGGCTGGGTTGTCAGAAATATGTCAAACCCGAAATGGGTAGCACAGGCGTTACTCCTATAGAGGGAGGCCAAGCTCACCAGACTCAACATAAAGATTAACAGGATTTAGGAAGTACAGCAGTGAAAAGCTGTTGAGGAGCAGTTCTGGCAGCCATATTCAAACCTGGAATGGCACAAGGCCGCATACATGCGGAGCAGTGTTGCCAGGTACGTTGGGAGAGCAACTTAATGTCTGTAGATAAATGGTTCAGAGAACCGACAGGTTGATGAATTAGACACATGTGTAACACTTGTGTATCTTAACTGTGGACACATTTCACCACACAGTGGCTTCATCAGTCCGATATAGAGAAGAATGGTTGAATACGCTGGTCACCAACCATAATGCTTCCGAGACCAGAGTAACAATTTCCAACTAATTTTAGGTCACTGATAATGAATATCATGGTTAAAATTGTTTGTTAGCTCTACTTTTCAATATAGACCTACGTGTCACAACAGGTTGCAACAGGCTTGCGGCAGTGTGTTTCTTACCACACTCACAGTCTCACTGACCTTCATTATTGTTCCAGCAGTCATACAAGGTGCTTGTGCTCTCCAAGTTTATATTTTGAGGTGAAAGGTTGGTGATTTTCTTAGCCAAACACTTTTTAAATTTATAATGAATATTCACTTAGCATGCTATTGATATGCATGTGAGGCAAGAGGCATGAGGTGGCGTCTCAGGAGAGACTGACCACCTCGTCAATCATTGGAGTCTGGGATGAACAATGTTCAACATCCACCTCTCACTGAACCAAACAAAATTTTGCTACCACCACTACACATAAAACTGAGGCTCATGAAAAACTTTGTAAAAGCTATGGACAAATCCCGTCAGGGATTCAAGTATTTAACATCAAAATTCCCCTCACTGAGCGACGCTAAGATAAGAGAGGGAGTCTTCAATGGTCCTCTGATTCGAGAGCTTCTTAAAGATGGTAACTCTAAATCAGACCTTCATGGGGAGGAGAAAGCTGCTTGGGAAGCATTCAAGTTAGTGGCGAAGGGATTTCTGGGAAACAGAAGTGAAGACAACTATGAAGAATTGGTGGAAAACCTCATCAAGGCTTACAAGAACATGGGATGCAACATGTCACTTAAAATCCACTTTTTGGACTCACATTTAGACTTTTTTCCAGCGAACTGTGGGGCAGTTAGTGACGAACATGGTGAAAGGTTTCAGCAAGATATTTCAACCATGAAAAAACGGGCAAATGGGGCACAAGAATGCTTGCAGACTATTGCTGGACATTGGCAAGAAATGATTCTTCAGCCCACTATAAGCGTCATGCAAAAAGGCAGAGAGTAGGTACGAATTAGAGTTTAAAACATACTGACACATATTGTACGTTATAATAAAATCAAATATTACATTTCTCGTATCTTTAAACCTATAGCCAATAAGTCATTTTCAAGGTGATATTTGACTGTATGTGACCGTCAGACTATATTTCTGTAAGTCTCTCTTGTCTTGTCTCATAAATCCCCCCTCCCTCTCTCTCCCTCTTCCTTCCTCTCTCTCTCTTCCTCTCTCTTCCTCTCTCTCCCTCTCTCTGGTTCCTCCCTGGAGAGAGCGCGGAGGTTGTGTACACTTCCCACGCTGCAACACTCAGTGTCTGCATCAACCTCGGACATATTTCACCTGAATACCATTCCTTCACAGCTGCACACGCACGCACACGCACACACACACGCACACACACACACACACACACACACACACACACACACCGAAAGAGACAAACCAGACTTTAAAAGAGGAAACTACACAGGCATGAGGAATTTCCTGCAGGAGGTTCAGTGGGGAAGGGAAATGTACGGACAGACAATAAATGAAATGATGGAATACGTAGGGGCAAATTGCAAGGAGGCAGAGGAACGGTTTATACCCAGAGGAAAAAGATTAAACGGGAAGGCCAGAAAGAGCCCCTGGTTTACCCAAAGGTGCAGGGAGGCAAAGACTCAGAGTGTCAGAAAATGGAAAAGGTACAGAAGGCAAAGAACCCAAGTAAACAAAGAGATTAGTAGAAGAGCTAGAAACGAGTATGCACAAGTACGGAGGGAGGCCCAGAAACAGTACGAAAACGACATAGCATCGAAAGTTAAGTCCGACCCGAAACTGATGTACAGTCACATCAGAAGGAAGACAACAGTCAAGGACCAGGTGATAAGGCTGAGGAGAGAAGATGGGGAACTCACAAGTAATGATCAAGAGGTATGTGAGGAGCTCAACTTGAGGTTTAAGGAGGTATTCACAGTGGAGGAAGGAAGGCAGCTGGGTAGACAGGACGGGGTGCACCACCAACAAAGGATGTATCAAGTGCTAGAGGGCATACACACAACTGAGGAGGAGGTGAAGCAGTTACTCAGTGACCTTGATACCTCAAAGGCGATGGGTCCGGACAATATCTCCCCGTGGGTTCTTCGGGAAGGAGCTGAGGTACTGAGTGTGCCACTTACCATAATATTCAACACATCCCTTGAAACTGGGCAGCTACCTGAGGTATGGAAGAAGGCCAACGTAGTCCCCATTTTTAAAAAAGGAGACAGAAAAGAGGCACTAAACTATAGACCGGTGTCACTTACATGTATAGTGTGCAAAGTCCTGGAGAAAATCATCAGGAAAAGAATGGTGGAACACCTCGAGCTGAACAGGATAATAAACACCAGACAGCACGGATTCCGGGAAGGCAAATCCTGTGTAACAAACCTCCTAGAGTTCTATGATAAAGTAACAGAGGTAAGGCAAGAGAGAGAAGGGTGGGTTGATTGCATTTTCCTGGACTGCAGGAAGGCCTTCGACACAGTTCCTCACATGAGATTAGTAAAGAAGTTGGAAGAACAAGCATGTATAACAGAAAGGGTACTGGAATGGATCAGGGAATACCTCACAGGGAGGCAACAACGGGTCATGGTGCGTGATGAGGTATAACAGTGGGCGCCTGTGACGAACGGCGTACCGCAGGGGTCAGTCCTAGGACCAGTGTTATTCTTGGTATATGTAAATGACATGACGGATGGGATAGACTCAGAAGTGTCTCTGTTCGCAGATGATGTGAAATTAATAAGGAGAATCACATCGGAGGACCAAGCAGGACTTCAAACAGACCTGGACAAGCTTGACATCTGGTCTAGCAACTGGCTTCTCGAATTCAATCCCACCAAATGCAAAGTCATGAAGATCGGAGAAGGGCAAAGAAGACCGCTGACAGGGTACAGGCTAGGCGGACAAAGGCTACAAACCTCGGCAAAGGAGAAAGACCTTGGGGTGAGTATAACGCCAAGCACGTCTCCGGAAACACACATCAACCAGATAACTGCGGCAGCATATGGGCGACTGGCAAACCTAAGGTTAGCGTTCCGTTACCTTAACAAGGAATCGTTCAAGAAACAGTACACCGTGTACGTCAGGCCCATACTAGAATATGCAGCACCAGTCTGGAACCCACACCTGGTCAAGCACGTAAAGAAACTAGAGAAAGTGCAAAGGTTTGCGACAAGGTTAGTTCCACAACTCAGGGGTCTGTCCTATGAAGAAAGATTGGGGAAATAGGACTAACAACACTGGAGGAAAGAAGGGTCAGAGGAGACATGATAACGACATGCAAAATACTGCGGGAATCGACAAGGTAGACAGTGACAGGATGTTCCAGAGAGGGAACACAGAAACAAGGGGACACAACTGGTAGCTGAAGATTCAGATGAGTCAAAGGGATGTTAGGAAGCATTTCTTCAGCCACAGAGTAGTCAGGAAGTGGAATAGTCTAGAGAAAGATATAGTGGAGGCAGGAACCATACATAGTTTTAAGACGAGGTATGATAAAGCTCATGAAGCAGGGAGAGCAGAGACCCAGTTGCGGACAGCGAAGAGGCGGGGCCAGGAGCCGAGTCTCGACCCCTGCAACCACAATTAGGTGAGTACAATTAGGTGAGTACACTGACGACACTGGAGGACAGGAGGGATAGGGGGGATATGATAACGACATACAAAATACTGAGAGGAATTAACAAGGTGGACAGAGACAGAATGTTCCAGAGATGGGACACAGCAACAAGGGGTCACAGTTGGAAGTTGAAGACTCAGATAAGTCACAGGGATGTTAGGAAGTATTTCTTCAGTCACAGAGTGGTCGGGAAGTGGAACAGTCTAGGAAGTGATGTAGTGGAGGCAGGATCCATACATTTAAGAGGCGGGGCCCGAAGCTGTAACTCGACCCCTGCAACCACAACTAGGTGAGTACACACACACAGCATGCAGTAGACTCAACCCCGCAACACCGTACAAACAAGAAATTTAAAAAAAATATCTTAAAGGCATAACTATAATTATTTCAAATGTTTAGCACCGACAAGTTGACGGATAATACACAGTGCAACACCTGGGTATCTGCTGAGACATGTGCAACACCTGGGTATC